>CAOLHI010004839.1:0-96907 GCA_948474755.1 Ctenosaura bakeri | reverse complement strand
CTTGGACTACCTGGTAGCCTCAGCTGTGGGCGTATGAAGTCCACACTTTGAACAAGGAAGGAAGCGAATGCATCGATTGTCCTGATAACAAGGCCAATGCCTTCTCTCTTGCCATGCTGTGCTAGCAATGTCATTGCCCTTTAGTGTAGCATGATGAAATTCTCCATGATCACCAATCCATCTCTAATTACACATGGCATGTTAGAGAAGATGAAGGGTGGGGAAACTCTCTCCCATCCAACTGGGGTCAAGGGAAAGGGATGCACAACTGTTTCACTTCAGTAAGAAATATGTACAGGAAGCCCCTGCCTTTCGATGCCCTGTTACCTGACGACTCACTCTTTTGATGCTTCCAAAGGAAGAACAAGTTCCATTAATTTGATGGGAGTTCTGCTCTTTCATCAGTTCTTGTTGTCTATGGAGGGCCACTTGGGCCTGCTTGCACATATGCACTGCTTGCAAAATGGGCTGAGAGGGGAAAAGAAGGTGCTAAGCCAGCTGAGAGACTTTGCAAGTGGCACATGCATGCACAAGTGAACCTCTGTTAAGTACTTCATGCTCCCTACAGTACAGTACATGTGTTCCACTTTCCAACCAATTCCATTTTCTGACAGTGCTGTGGTCCCCTGACCTGTCAGATAAATGTGAGGAGCCTGCATTTCCTCTTAACAGGCAAAGCCTTATTATTAGCTTTAAAGTGTGTTATGTAGGGGTGCAGAAAATTGCTTAAAGGCAGCATGTATGTATGTTGCAGAAGAGAGAATAGTCATGAAATGTCTTCTCTGATTCAGAACTGCTTAACTGCCTTTCAAAAACTTAACAATTTCAACTGCTTTCTGAATATACCTGAATTATTTTTATTTTTCTAAGCAACAGTTAGAATCTTTGTCATTTGTAACTATCATGCTTTTTTTTTAAAAAAGAAACTAACACTGTATGAAAATCTTCATATTTCACTCAAGTGTATAACACACTATATCTTCATTACCTAACTTCTACAGTTTTGATGCACCCTTGGAAGGAGGGTGTATTACATATGCAGAAGGGCACTTTATTGGAAAACAAATACTTGTAACCATTTCAGAGTAATCAGTAATATTCTCAGATTTGTACTCCTGTCCTAATGTTACCTGCTGGGAAGTCCCAGTGTATTGGAACCGAAAAGCTTGATTTTATGCCATGGTATAGAGTGACTGTAATGGATTCAGGAACATTTCATTCTGTTATAGGGTCAGTCTGTTGATATTTTAAGTGCATCTGTTATTACAAACTACCTCATATATCAAACAGATCAAGTTAGTATGTACTCTTCAGTAATTCTATATTACTGAAAAGGTTTCCTTTTTCATTTAACTTGTAAAAGGAAATGATTGAAGAATTTGGTTTCTGCAAAAATAAAGCAGAAATAAGAGATTGCGTCATCATAATATTGGAAAAACAACAACATACAAAAGAAGAGGAAACTGTTCTTTATTGCAATAAGTCACACAGCAGCTAAAGCCTTTTTAGGCAATGAGATGAATCTGTATTTAGCACTTCAATCATGGTTCGTAATGTTGGAAAGGATTCTGATACCAGTGGAAGACTCTTGTAGGAAAGTGAAATGCTGAAAAGGAAAATAAAAAGATCATCACTCACAAATATTAAGTCTAATGTGCGTTTTTGTTAAGCACTCTGAAAAATGCTGAACTGATATGTCAGTACTCAAATTCAGTGTCATTGTCTGAGTTAGAGATAGGAAGATCCAGGGAAAAAGAAAGGATAAAAAAAGGAAAAAAAATGGGAAAATCCAGGGGAAAACGATTTAATTAATTTCTTCTGTAAAACTTTATTTTTTTCCAGAAGAATTGAAAAAGTGGATTGTTTTCTCTTAGCATGATGAATAAAATATTTCAGATGAGGTATTTGTATTTTTATTCCCTTCCCACATTATTTCTAAAACTATACAGCAGGTAAGACTTTTGTATAAGATTATGTATGGCAGTTGAGAGTCAGCATGGTATAGTGGTTTGAGAATTTGACTATGACCCTGGAGACCAGGATTCAATTCTCTGCTTAGCCATGGAAACCCACTGGGGGACCCTGGGTGTGTCACAAACACACACACACACACAGCCCCCAGAAAACCCCATGATAGGTTCACCTTAGGGTCACCATAAGTCAGAAACAACTTGAAGTTGTACAATGACAACACATACAACAGTGTTACTTCAAATGGTGGCCCATAAAACAAGCCAGTTGTAGTCAATGGGCATAAATATGGTATGAATCTTTATCTCTCCCCCTCACTCTCTCTGTATGTTGGCTTAAGGTGACCCCATGAATTTCATGGGGTTTTCTTAGGTATGTAATACTCAGAGCTGGTTTGCTCCTTCCTTCTTCTGAAATACAGCCTACAGCACCTGATATTCACTGGCGGTCTTTTCTAGACCATTAAGGAAAAAAGCAAGTTTCCTTTCATCAGAGTCCCTGAGAAACTGATGTACAGTTTCTGATCATTATAATTCTTGGTCACAATTTGTTTTTCCTTAGTTCTTAAGAGAATGAGCACTTTATATCTGCTTGCCACTGTGGAGGACTTGAGGAGATAACAATTTTGTCAGTTTTATGGATGTAGATGGTTTCTTCTATTCTTACCAGGTTTTGAGAGAGGGTACTTTCTGTTTTTGATTGATTCTCATAAACTGGCAAAATTAAAGCGGGTTCCTACAGTCCAGTTTTTTATCACAGTTTAACACCCTGTTTAACTCCATTTGTAAGAAGAAAAATTTGAAAAACAAATTCAATACTGTATGTCATTATTTTCTGACTAAACTGCGCTTTTAATATACCAGGCATGGTAATTTTATGCCAAACCATGTTATATATAACACATTTTACATTCCTAAAATAACAGAGAGATTTCCAGTTTCTAGAGGGTGCTGATACTGTACTTTTTCGATTTTTCCAAAAATTCAGTTCCCTCCACAATAAAAAAAGGGGGGAAAAAGAAAAAAGAACCCAATCTTTCCCATGTTTCCAAAGTTTCTGGAATGTTTCTACCTAAAGTCTGTATTTTGGGTAAAGTGACCACAAAATGGTTTTATTTTCAGAATGAGATAATGGCATCTTTCATCCTTAGGATATAGAAACTTGCAATAATATAACATTCTAGTACTGTGTTAAATGATGTTCAAACAGTGCTATCATGAACGTGAAGGAAAAAAATATTACATAAATGTTTATAATCCAGGGTACCATAAAGAAACTCAAACCCAGCTTACTACTTCTTTCTCTTAATGCTTAAAATTCCACACAAGAACAGTGTTGTTTGAACACATTACATCTGAGTGAACTCACAACCACGAGATTATATGTGTATCTGCGGAGACTGAAATAGGATAACTGCAATGTGTTAGCATTGTTAAAAATCTAGATTGTACTGGGGGATCAGTTGTAAAAACTGAAAATTTCCAGTGAAACAAAGTATACTTACAAGTTTCAAAGATGTAAGCACTTTTCTACAATACACAATGGCATAAGCATAATCAATATCAACAGTGTTTGTTTGTTTACCTTTTTAGATTCAGCCAATCTTTTGCTACTTTACTGAAGGCCTCTGGACCCGCTGCTGTCATGGCTTCAAAATCAACCAGCTAGAACACATAAACAGTTACTTTAAATCCTGTTTTTAAATGTAACTCCCAGAGTTGCTAGAGCATACCCACACATTTAGCACTATCAAAGATGTATAGTAATGTGAACTGGAAGATCAGTGGGGCTGATGCATACCAGTCTGCCTCACAAAGGGTGCTACTTTAACCCCTCGCAATATAATGGTACAGAATCAAAGCTTCTAGTATATGTAGTTTAGATTTAATGTACTTTAAATGTAAAGATCACACCCACCACATGTAAACAATTAATAATTCTGTGGTATGGTACCAAAAGAGGCCATTTGAAACGTTAAAACTGTGGAAATGCCATCTGATAATATACAGAAAATATTGTCATACTTTTCTCATAGGAGCTTTCTGTGCTCATTTACAGTGAAAGAATGCTGAAACACTGCATTGGCTGAAATATTGCAGAACTATTCCCCAAGAACTCACATGCTAGCAAATACCACTGAAGGACTGACAGACAAGCACAAGGCAATCCTATGTGTATTTACTTGCAAGCAAGTCCCAGTGTGTTCATAGAGGGTTAATTCAATGTAAATGCATATAGGTTTGCAGGTTTGTACAGTTTTTTTTCCATGGGACTACTTTCACCTTGAACAAAGAATGCTCCCAAATCTGCTTCAGAGAAAAATATGTCTATCTTAGGGAAGTTCTAAGTATTCCCAAGCAGCTGACATGATTTTTGCCCTACTTCCATCATAACCAGTCTCACATTACACTTTGAGGAACATTTTAGGGGAAAAAAGTGAGATGCATAATCATTTGAACCTTTCAAATCTAATGCCAAAAGCTGCTCTTATCTACATTTCTACAAATTTTACGCAGATCGTACCTTTCCTTTTGGAATTTTTCCTGACACTTCTTTTCCACTTGCCATCAATGCCCCCATGACTACAGAATACGCCACTACACTATAAAACAACAAAAAACAAAAACAGAATAAACACAAAGCATCCCATGGTGTTTTGAAGCATCAACACACATTTTATAGTTTCACACACAAAAGTGAAGGGACCTGCCAATGGAAGAGGAGATCACTCTTCTCCTCCAGTGACAGGTGAATGCATTTATCTGCCGAATATCAGAACACAGTATGCTGGAGATGCAGAAAGAGAGCAATCTACTGTGGCATTGCCAGCCCACCTGCCTCTTTATGCATCACAGTCACATGAAAGGGCATGCTAAGGTGAAATTAAAAAGGGTAAGAAGATGAAAGTGGGGAGAGAGATGAGGGAAGAAAGAGGAAAAAAGGAGCTGTAGCTTGACATTTATTCCAGAGGAATCAAGGGCAAGAAGAACAAAAGTTGACACACTCTTTTTTTCCCCCAATAAAAACCCCTTTCTCCTGGAACAATTTGGCTCTACTATTAAGCTCTACTTATAACACTAAGCAACATCTTGAGCAGAATAATTGCCACTCAATATCATTCTGGGCTTTCCCCTTATTTGTACGCATATCACTAATTATCCCAATTATTCCTTGCCGACATCTAGCTTCTGCTATGTCCACTGCTGGCATGTAGTCCCACTTGGGCAGGAAAAGGTTCCTAAAGTGTAAGATTGTGGACCAAGACAAAGTTTTGACATCTCAGACATAAAATGAGAATATATTCTGTTGTCAAATTGGGCTACTTGTTTTCTCAAGAAACATTCAAACAACAGTAATATGACAAGCAGTTTTTAGGTCAAATGTTAAGAAACGGGAGGGAGGAGAAGGGAATATAGTTCAGGAATACTGATAAAGTGAGAATTCATACTACCGCGTGTACAGAATGTGAGCAGTCATAGATACACATTACTCAGGAAGAAAGATACTAACCTGGAACCCCTGGACAGAGGCATTAAATTATAGAAGTAGTAGGCAAGTGACAGGATTAGACTGCACACAGCATCTGATTCCTATGTAGAATAAAATCAGATATGTAATGTCTTAAAAAAGAAACATTCATACAAAACTGCCTGCATCTATCTAGTGATATCTGAGGGATGGAATTAATGGAAAAGTTTACATGATTTTCATGGTGCAATGGTTTGGGCACTGGACTATGACCCTGCTTGGGTCCTGGAAACCCACTGGGTGACCTTGGGTGTGTCACACACTCTCAGCCCCAGAAAACCCTGTGATCAGTTCACCTTAGGGTGATCATAAGTCAGAAATGACTTGACGGCACCCAACAAGATTATTTTTTATTAAAAAGGAAGTAGTTGCAGCATGACATGAAACAGCAGAAAGGCAGGATTAGCATCAATCTACATAGTTTAAGGTAAACCATGTAAAGACCTTTTCCATCTGTCTTTTTAGGACTTTTAGTTCTAACCGATACTGTTGCCAGTTGAACTGTCATCAGTTTTTTGAATGAAATCTAGAACTGATTTACAGTTTCAATATTATGTTTAACTTCTGCTAGGTTTTGGACCACCACACACATTCATAGATAGAAAAGACAGATTTTTTAAAAAATAAGATGGATCCTGAGTTCCCATGAACAGAACTTTGTGTATGGGATCCTACCAATGAAAGCAGTGAGCAGATGATTTCCTCCCCCCAGCTTTTCCTTTCCCCTGTAGCCCATCAAAGTCTGCTTCAGAGGGTTGGGGCAGTCTCATTGAACAGCATGGGAAATGCTTTTGGGAGCCTACAAGGGGAAACTTCAACTTCCTTCTTTTCCTCCCAAAGGAGCATGGAGTATATTCCATGAACAGGAGCCCTTCTATTCATAGAAGGAACCCTGTGGATCAAACTCGATAAAACCCAATAAAATAAAAATAAAAAACACAAACAATAAATTCATAATAACAAGGAATTACCACTTAAATAATATAATTGGGATGGATTTTTAAAATCTCAATTAATGTATTTAATAGCTATTCAGGTTATGGGTACAAACAAAAAGGTTGCTTAGTTTCTACAGGTCCAGTAATATTTTTTAAACTTAGTAGCTGACCCCATCCTACACATCATGTGCCTCTGAAATCCCTATTTCAAACACAGTTTGACAAACAGAATAGGGAACAGATTATGGAGTGGAGTGAAGTCCCCTTGAGTTTGGGGAATTAGTTCCACATTATTTCTGTCTTGATCTTTAAAATAATTAAATGACAGGAACCTCTACTCCAGGTTCTGTGGATGACACAAGTATTTTTCCTTTGGCAGTTAAGTCTTTATAAAGAGCATCTATTTCTGCATGATACTGTTGTGTTCTTTCTTCTGTTGTTTGTGTTTCAACTGAAAACAAGATATTCCCAATCCTGAAAAAAATAGTGAGAATACACATGTAAGAAAAGTCTCGTATTTATGTAAAAAGGCGAGACATAAAAAAAATCATTCCAACGAATGTCATCTCAATATATAAATGAAGTCAGCATAACTAGTTCTTTCCTGTTATATCTGAAACAGCAAAATTCAGCTTTAACAGCCCTAATTATACTAATTAACGTTACACCCACACCCACAGACACCATAAAGAGTAGACAGAAATGTGTCTTCATGGACTGCACCCTTATATGTTACTGTATCCATATAAAACTAAAAGGTAATGCTATCATTCAAAAGGGGAAAATGCATAAGAATATCGGGGGTGCAGCGTGCAGGGAACATTCACATGTAACAGTAAACCACCACATGAATGGGTTCTCTGGCAGGTTTCAAAACTGCTGTAATCATTTTGCTTCTGGCTATGAAGATGTAACCAGATCCCCACAGCCAGATTCTGTGATCCTACTCACTCCACATGAAGTAGGGAATGGCCACACAAAGGGAGCTTCATTCAGTAAGTCAGAACAGTGTTGCATGGTTCAGCCTAGCAGAGGTCCATACATAAATTTACTAGTCTAAGCCATACAGGATTGCAGCCCTCACTTGCTTGTGGGAATCATGTGGCCTTCCAGACACTGTTGGATTACAGCTCCAGGCAGTTCTAGCCAGTATAGCCAATGGTGAGGCCACATGATTCCCACCTTTATATTAAAGTGAAACTGAATTCCCACTGAATTTCTCTTCCCAGTTATGTGGGAGAAGGAAATGGTAAAGGTAGGCAAGCTGAGTGCTTTTCCATTTCTGCACATTGTGCTAAATTATGATTTAGCGTTACATGCAAACACTATCAATTTGTATATTTCAGAACAGGAGCCCCCACAAGGTTAGACAAGAGTTATTATACCAGTGCATTACTTAGTGAGCAGTACTGTAGTCAGTACAATCTATACGTGGTTAATGAAGTCAGACTTGAATGAAATGTCAGAGCACTTAACATGGTAGTGTAGGCTGCATGGTTGTAAAGAGATGAAGTTAATACTTCATTAAAACACAGAAAACACAGCTTTGCAGTAAGGGAACTAGACCCAGAATCATTGAAACTTGCCTAGCCATTGGCTGTAATAATTCTTGCTCCATTTTTTTAAAAAAATAATTAAAATAAAGGCTGGTAAGCACCTCTTTTTTGCCTACAGCTATGTGACACAGAATGAAAGCTTAACGTACTTATCTCCTGTTATGGTAATAGTAAATCCATCATATTCTTTTCCTGGATCTTTGAGGTTTGGGACTTTGGTGTTGACAGTGAATCCATCTCTTGTTTTACTGTTAAGCTGATTTCAAATCACCGACAAATGGAAAACAATGTTGACCTTTAATATATATTATAAGCATATTTAAAACAGTTTCAGATGTACTATATAGCAGGATGACAACATTCTAGAGAGGATACAGTTGCCTAACTTTAAATATGGTAACATCCAATGGGCATATTTTTCCTCTCTCTGCTTGGGACTGTTTCATCTAACACTTTTAGGGCTTCAACAGAACAGAGGATCTGCCACCTTTGGACAGAATCACTCTAAATAAAGAATTAGCAGCTTGTAGCTGTAGGGCTGAATGCAGTCTAAGATCTAATTTCTAAAGTTCCCCACATAGAAAGTCTTCTGCAGTATTTATAATTAGTGTCAGGGGCATGGGCCCGGCTGGGTCTGTCGCTGCCCCTGAAGTGGTGGCGGACGCGGCGGTGGCCAACGGGGCCTACGCGGAGGCTTCCGCGGCTGAGGGGCCTTGCCTGGAGGCCACTGCGGCCGACGGCTCGGGCCTGACGGCCGTGGGAGAGGCTGCCAGGCCTGGAGCCACTTACCTAGAGGCTGCAGGCTCGAGTCCCTCATCATCGGCCGGCTTGACGGGGTGGGCGGGTCCCGGCCCTGCTCCCGGGGCTCTGCCCACCCGCGGCCCCGATCCGCAGGAGGCCTGGGAGTCTGCCTGCTGTGCCGATCCGGAGGAGGCTGATGCCTCCACCTCGCCTCCTCCTTTCCAGCAGCGGCGGCAGGCCAAGGAGGCCGTCTGCCGGTCCCGGTGCCTGCTGGAGAGGAGGTGATGGGCAGAGAGCTCGCAGCTGTGAGGCACAGCACAGCTGCGAGCCCTCAGCCACATGGCCACGCCTGATTGGCTGGCGCCTGGCTTGGAGGGCTATTTGAGGCAGGCGCCGGGCTGGGGAAGGCACGGAGCAACAACTGTTGGTCAACTGTGGTTCTGCTGCCCGTGCCTTGTTCCTGCCCGTGCCTGAGACCAGTCCTCCTGTTCGCCTTGGTGAAGTAACCTGCCTTATGTACTTTAACAGCCTGTGTTTATTTCTGTTAGGACTGAGTGGAAGCCCTGCCTGCATTAAGGACTATTTCTGTTAAGACTGTGTAGAAGCCTGCTTGCTTTGTACTTTTGAGTTTTGACTGCATTAAAGCCCTTCACCTCTAACCTGCTCCCTTGTTGCTGCCTGACCACCGCCTGGCACTGACAATTAGGCCAATTCATGTTTTCCAACTCAAATTGTATATTGACATGCTTCTTCCATATTGAAATCAGTATTTGCACAGGAAAATCTTCTTATTTATGTAATTATGTATATAATTGTGTGTGTGTGTGTGTGTGTGTGTAAAAATGATTGAATTCTTTTGCTAACTGCCTTCCACAAATTGCAACAGTACTCAGTAAATGCTATACAATCAACCTCAGGGGAAAGGGGAATCCTTCAGTTAAAATTTATCTCTAAGCTATAGAAGTTTTCTCTCATTTTCACATTACCATCCCTTCTAAGAAAATGAAGCATCGAAGTTCTGTTCAGACTGTTACTTTCTTGATTCCAGACTAATTATATCTTTGGATTGATGCAATATAATTAAAGGAACTGTTCTTGTTCATGAGTATTAGGTAGAACAAACTAGTGTATAAAGCCTGGGAAATGAACTGGGGCAGCAGAAGATTACCTTCATTATTGGGAGAAGGTCTTCCACTTTATGCACTTGTTCCAGTGCTTCTCGAACTTCCAATAGTTCTTTATGGTTGTTTGCACTAAAAAAAATTAAAACCATAGGTTTCACCAAAATTCTTTTTTTGAAAGTTTATTTATATTAAATTACATATAACCAGGAAAAGAAGAAGAAAATACATTGATAATGATATGTCATATATACAAAACCAAATAGCAGCAAGATCTGTTATCTAAGAAGAAAACAATATAAAGTTGTTCGAACAGATGTATGTTATACAAGCAAATATGAGTTATTCAGATAAGGAAAACAAGAATATAGATAAAAGGATGTAGATGTATGAGTTGTGAAAGTATTTAAGCTATACATTATTAATACTACTACTTAATCTTACATATTTGTAAATATTGAAGCGTGGGGGAAAAAAATTTTAAAAAGGGGAAAAAAAGGAGACTTCCCCATACAAAGAGATCACAGACTAAAACAAAACAAAATGTTGTATAAACTTCCTTAAACAAGAAAAAGGAATGGTATAGAAAAACAAAACATAATCAAGATACAAAATTAATATATTCCCAAAATAACACTAATCTTAATAATCTCTATTCCTCATTCCTTTTCCCCCCTGAATCATTCCTCACAGTGGAGATTTTTAATGTAATGTAAACTAAAACTAGGATCAAGTTATCACGGTGAAGATTTTTAATGTAAACTAATGTAAACTGAACTAATGTAATATAATTTAATGTAAACTAAAACTAGGATCAAGTTATCACATATTTTGGTGAAACCAAAATTCTACTTAAATATGTGATAACTTAATCCTAGTTTTACATTAAAAACATACAATGATAGTATTTTTATATAAAGTACTATAACAAAATGGCTTATAATATTTACTCTTTATCCTAAGCTATATTGTTGTTATATAAAATGTCTGCATTCAGATGCAAAATTGAACCATAACTCAGTGCTATGAGAACAAGCCTACATGACTCTTGGCACTGGGCACATGCACTCTTATTTCCCTTTAATTCTGATGCATTTGTGAGAAGATACAAACATTTATTTTTATTTTCAGCAAACCATAGTTTTTCATTATTTACAAAGCAGGACAAACAGCTGTTAGCTGTCAACAGAGTTTTAAATTGGTTTATTCAGATCATTTATGGTTAAAAACTGACTTTGGGGTTTGGTTTTTATTTTTAATTCAGGCATAATGTTTACTGTGCTAATGTTCTTTTTGTGGGGCTGCATTTAACAAAAACTACAAAATGTGCAGAAGGCAGCAGCCATAATGGTTGTAAGAGCAACGCTTGGATGATATTACATCTATTTTGCGTCAGCTATTATTTGCAGCTTGGATGATATTATATCTATTTTGCATGAGCTATACTGGCTGCTTATTCTTTTCTAGATCCAGTGGCATCATCTTCAAAGCTTATCCAAAGAGTTACCTGTAGTTCTTTGTGTGTGTTTAGGTTTTAAGGTCTGCATCTGAGGTTCTGCCACTGAAAATAACTGTGAAATTCCTAAGGAACAGGACATTTATGTGTATCTTTATTTGCTGCTTCTCTTTTTATTAGTTAGTTTAGTGATTTAAGTATTAAATATTGTTTTAGGGTTTTATTATGTATTTTGCATTTTTAGTTAAGCCATAATCCATTTCTGTGAGTTCTGCACCTTGAAAAGCAGCCTATAAAACAATAAGGTTAGTTGAAAATGCAAGCAAATCCTTCCAATCTTATCACAGGAAAGAGGGGCAGAAATGAAAGTCCAAGATTTTCTGGAACAGCATAAAACTATGTCTTTTTCCCCACTAGTATCTCATTCTTATCCATATTTTTCTCATGTTACATCCTTTCAGGTAGTTATTGGGTAAAAAAAAGTGTGTTACTACTTTTGTTCTGAGCATTCTTCACTCTGTTTCCCTCTTATCCAACCTTTTCTTTCTTGCCACCTTTCTGTAGACTTTTTGTCGGCCAGAACTCTCTTATTGACTAAACTGAAAGCAACTTCTTCTGTTTCATGCCTTTGTCCTCTCTCTCCTCTCCCCATCCGTTTTCTCTGAAAATGACTTCTGGAAGTCATGAAGCCATTTTTGCACCTCCCTCTGGGGCATTTTAAGTCCAGGAGAAACCTCCTGAAATGGCCCCAGGGGGTCTAAAATCATGGTGAAAAGGTGTCCATGCCTCCAGTTGGTGTTTGGGGGTATCTTGTGGCAAAACATTGATTGGGGGGGATGTGGCACGCTAGTGGGGGCAAGGGTGGGCTAATACAGCCTCTTAGCCTGACAGACTAGCCTTCCCCTTGTTTAGACTGTAAACTTGCAGACACAATTTTTTTATACTTACTGACAGTTCTTAGGATGAATAATAAATATTTAAAAATTCCAGAATAACAAAATAAGAAATAGAAGTGGTGGTAAGGGTTACCTGTGATAACCAAGGATTCTTTCTTTGATAAAATGAAGCATCTTTTCAAAATATTCAAGGTACCTCATGTTAATTACTTGTCCCCTGTGGATATGAACATTTTAAAAAAGAAATGGTGAATGTTTTAATAACACTTACATACCGTTTATCTAAGTACATCTGCAGCTCTTATGTAGCAATATATTGGAGTATACACTTTGCTCAAGAGAAGATATTTCAACACCCATCTGCTTAATGCAGATTTCCTGTGCACTGCAGAGTATTCCAGGTATGCTACAATACATTACTTACTTTGCATTTTAACCATCATATATGAACTATATGCTTACTTGTGGACATATCGTCATGTACCTGTGATTGCTGATTGTGCAGAACACTGATAATAGCAATCTATGTTCACTATAGCTAATCAACTTGTAAATCCTGTAATAAGCCTCCACAGTCTGAACAAAGTAGCTGACAAAGCTCTTATATCCCCTGCAGGTGTTAGAGTGGAGGGGAAATACTACTTTGCTGATGAAAAGGAGCTCTACTTGTGGAGAAGGCATATCACCTTGCAGGTCCCGCTCTATACCCATTAGACCTGTGACCACAGGAATACCTCATGCAGAGATAGGGGGCTCATCAGTCGGATCTAAAGCCTCTATGCCACTATGCTAGCTATATATTGAAATAACTACTATAGTTAATTTATCTCCAAATACACACCAAAAGGCACATGCATCAATCAATTAACATACCACAAATCCCTCTCTTCCCATCTTGTTTGAACATTGCTGGCAGAGTTTAGGAAATAAATCTCCTGCCATATAACTCTCTCCACAAATGCAGTCCAAGACCATTCTGTATGTTCTTTCTCCAAATTTTAAATGCATTTGCTATGAAGTAAGAAGCACTGGGAACAACCAAATATGCATATTTGCACTGTTAATCAAATATATTAAAAATGATAATAAAAGTGTATCAGAAGATTCTTAAAACTGGCACACTGGCACCAGACAGTTATTATCCTGAATAATGTCTGTATTTTTAAATACATATAATAAAAATAAACAGTATGCGTTATTACTTAGAAGAAAACAGTACTTGTAGACATTTATTTTCAGTTTTAGGCATGACTACAACAGTCTTCTCCAACTCAGGGAAGCTCTTCAAACCTTCCAGATGTTTTAAACTTCAATCTCACCAGCCCCAGCCAGCCCATTCTAGCCAGAAATTTGGGGGATGGGCTGGGATGCAGAAGGAGAGTGAATTGCTCCTTCCTGGTTCTGCTGAGGAAAGTCTTCCACTGACGGAGAGATATTAGGCATTACAGCAATTTCTGAAAGAAGATCTCTGATTTGGGATTTGAACCCCGGACTCCCACTATCCTAGCTGAACACTCAAACCACTATACTGAACAAGCTCACACTTCTAGATAATGAATACATATAAAGGGACAGGCACAAAGAGTGAAAAACCAAAACATCTTTACTGAGAAAAATATTAAGTGAAAATAACATCTTGTGCACTGAAATTCATGGGGTTGCCATAAGTCAACAGGTGGCCTGAAAACTTGTATTTGCATATGCACAAGTACACACACATTGAAAGACTGACACTCTTAGTAAAAATCACCTCACAGTACCCTTCAAAAAATTAAAATGCCACAGGATTATGTTATGTGACTAAGATGAAGATGAAAGAATTGTTGTGATGCTTTCTGCTCTGTCTCCCAGTACTGTCATTGTATTTGAGAAGTACTCCTATGTGCCCTATTGAAAATAATAAGCTATCATGCAGGTTTTGTACCAGTAGGTTACACCTATAGGGATCATATAGTAATTTCCCCAACCCCATTCCTACCTCTTCAATAACAACTTTTTAAGTAATATTCAGAGCAAGGATTCAACAATTCTTTTAGGAAACTTAGAAACTTTGGGAGCTTACGCATACACCACTCAGCCCAAGCTCTTGCCACTGACAACAGCACATTGACTTAGCAGGGAGCACTTTCTGCAGCTCATGGCAGCATGAGAACTAGACACCATGTTCTCCTAGTACCAGCATCTCCTTCTCTTTCTCAGAGTCCTGCATAGTTTCATGGGCTCTGGGAAAGCACAGAAAAATCATCCTACCATTTGCATCCTAGTTGGCAGTGGGGATGAGATCTGGTGAAACTGAGGCAAGTTTTCACTCAGGTCCTCCTCCAAGGTGTTTATTCTGGCAAGCTTCAGCCTTAGAACCAGACCTTTTGGAGGTTAATCCCACCCCCACTTTCTCCCTCATTTGCAGTATATTGTCTGTGGGCCTTTCCATCCTCCGCAGTTATAGCACTATTATTCCACTTACAACATCCTGTGGAATCCTGAGGTTTCTAGTTTAGGGAGGGCCCTTTAGAATTCTCAGTCAGAGAGCTCTTTGGCCTCAGGGAACTACAACCCCCAGAATTCCACAGGGTATTGAAAGCGGAATAACAGCACTATAAAGGTCTAGTGCAGAAAGGGCCTGTTTTATAATCCAGATACACAACTTTGGGGTGGTTCTGTTATGGGCCTTGATCCAGTTCACTGGGAAACAGGGCAGGTACGCACAGCATGTTCAGTTGGAAGATCCTGTGTAGGGCTTCAGGGCAAGGTAATCTGGGCAGACTAACCTTCGGGATAAGAATCTATCCTGTACCCCAGTAGTAAATGAACCATGCAGTGGCTTCTCCCCACATGGAATCCCATAGCTGCCATTCCAGTTCCACCCATCAGTCAATATAGGCGTTTTGGTTTTCACTGATTGCCAAGCAGGATGGTCAATGCCCGTATCTGGACATAAGCAAGAGCCAAGCTTTCTCCAGATGTATCCAATAATATGTTGATCTTTTCTTGCTAAAATTAAATGTCTAGGTGTTTTATTCAGCTTCTGAAAGAGGCCTGGATTGATGCTGAGCCAGCAATATTTCTCAAGTTCTCCGCCTTCATTCCTTTGTGGCTGTTCCAATGCATGCAATTGTGTTTTGTTATACAGGAGAAGAAGATGTATACCACAAAGGTTCAATTACTCTTCTTCTTATGATGGAGCACACAATACTACATTCTCTATATTGGGTGTGTTACCCATTAATAGTTTAGGAACTGCTGATGGAAAAACAAATGCTATAGCTGTGAACAGAAAGCAATACAAAACATCTTGAGCCTGATTATTTGACATCAGTATTAAGGTGGTACAGATTTTCTAAGATGAGGTGGAATGACCCTCTCACATGGGGCTATAATTTGGTTGCAGGTTGGAAAGCACACATTAATTATTCATTGCTAAGAGGAAACATTACAAGCTAAGATTAAAAAAAACTACATACAAACAGAAATTGCACCATAATATCATAATGCAAAATATACAATTCTGGCACAACCCCTGATGAAAATAAGATGTTACTCCAGTGTCATACCTGATTAGATTGATGTGATTATTAAAGCCTCTGCTACGACTTTGAGCTGGCATTTCGTCTAACCATAATACTGGCTGATCTGGATCAGCTATCCTGTAAAGGAGACACCATCAGTTGTATAAATTCAGATTTGCAGGGAGGGGTTGGGGGAGCATTTTTGTTTCTTTTCAACTACCATGTACTAACTTCTGGACTGCCTGAGTAAGATTCCATGGGAAACCAGAATTATTGAGACATTTTTGGCAATGTACTCTCACAGACTGGACTATAAAAGATGTAATTAAGAGGAATATAAGGGCAAGAACATATGAGAAGCCCCGCTGGAGCAGGCCAAAGGTTTATCTAATCCACAATCCTACTTCCTGCCCTGGTCAACCAGACAATGATAGAAAATTCACAAGCAGAATGAAAATCCTTTCCTGTGTACGTTCTCAGAAGTAGCATTCAGGAAGCATGATCAGCAGCCAATGGTAGCCTTATCTTCCAGGAACTTGCCTAATCTCTTTTTAAAGGTCAGTAAATTAATGGCCATTGCCACTTACTGTAGAAATGAATCCCACCATTCAACTAAGTAGTGTGAAGAACTATCTTTCTCTATTCTAAATCTGCTCCCCTCCCATCATTCAGCTCTACTGTGTGACTCAGGATGAACAGGTTGCTTACCTGTAACTGTGGTTCTTCGAGTGGTCATCTGTGCCCTCACACACTAGGAGCTTTCGCGCACGGTCAGTAACGTTCGGAAGATTCCAGAGCTCTGCAGCTCGGCAGGAACCCCTCCCCCATGCCCTCACTGAGCATGCTCAGCCTGCCGAGCAACAGTCTCTCCTCAGTTCTGTAGTCCGCCAATAAGGGACCTGAGAAAGAGGGGATGGTTGGGCGGGTGTGTGTGAGGGCACAGATGACCACTCGAAGAACCACAGTTACAGGTAAGCAACCTGTTCTTCTTCTTTGTGGTCTCTGTGCCTCACACACTAGGAGACTTTGTAGCTTAATGGTTGGACGGTGGGTCAGGTCCTAGAGAATGGAAACCAGCACCACATGTCCAAAGTGGGCATCTCCATGGGACCGGCAGTCAAGTTTGTAGTGGCACACGAAGGTCGATGGTTGGGACCATGTCACCAGTCGGCACAGTTTCAGCAGACCAACTCCTCGCAGGAGAACTGCCGATGTCGCCACGGTTGTGGTAGAATGAGGCCAGAGCAACGCTGGCGGAGGCTTCCTGGCCTGTTCCTATGCCAGCAGGATAGTCTGAGCCACCCCTTACAAGAAAACGTTGGGTGGATACCATGAGTTCTGTTCAACACCTGCCATATCACACAAAAAAGGTGTGGGGTCTATCGAAAGGAAGCAGTCCTGTCTGCCTGTGTAGAAGGTCAAGGTCCAATGAACGTCCCGGGAGTGAGGAGGTTGCTCCAAACGTGTAGTCGGGTCCGGATGGAAGGTTGGCGAGATGATGTTGTGATCGAGATGGAAGGTAGACACCACCTTCAGCAAGAAGGAGATGTCAGGTCAAAAGACCATGGTGTACTTGCGGAACACGAGGTAGGGGTCATCAGAACTTAAGGCTGTCAGCTCAACTGCCCTCCTGGCTGAGGTGACAGCCAGCAGGAGGGCATTTTCTTTCTTTCTTCCTTCCTTCCTTCCCTTTTTTTGTTTCTTAATGGTGAAAACCCTGTCACCAGGGCTCGAAGGGCAGCCTCGTCAACTGCGATAGCAACAAAGAAGCAATCACAGCAGTAGTGGTGGCGATACTGGTGGTAAAGGAGCCGCAGGCCCTTCATAAACCACCTCACGGTAGCTGCTGATGGAGACCGTGGAGGTTGGAAAGCCACGAGAGCAGCAAAGTAAAGATGGAGCACCGTAGGCAGGATCACAAGCGGTACCGGCTCTAGGTGTGCTTCAGCAAAAGGCAACAAATCATTGCCATTTGTAGTGATAGTGGCGGCATGTCAACTCCTTCTTGGCTGCAATCAAGACGTTACCGATGACGGGATCGTCTAGGGTGGTATCCGCCCTGTATGGGAGGCCAGGAGTGGCAGGACTGGACAGAGAAAAGACCGTTTGGGGTGCGGCGGGAGATCCGGCTTGAGGAGTTGATCACGAGCGGCCTCGAACAGGGGTCTGAAGCCATGCTGCCTCGGCCATGAGGACAACATTGGCTCAGTCCACGAGGACGCCCACTAGGTACATGAGGGGAAAGGAAAAAACGGAGGAAACGTGTAGAGGAACCCACTGTGCCACCTGGAGTGGAAGCGTCACCAATGGAATCGCAACCCAGGCCAGCCCTCGAGGAGTACCGGCAAAAAACTTTGCGTTCTGGTCAGTGGGGAAGAGCTCGATCATCGACTTGCCCCTCCAGTGTTGTAACATCTGGAATGTCTCGTTCCAGAGGGAGCACTTAAGATGACAAGTGGCATCCCTGCTGGGGCGACCGCTGTGGTATTTTCCTGCTCCTCCAGGTGCACCGCTACTGGCTGGGTGTGAAGCAAGATTCACCAGTGCCAGAGGTCTAGGGCTATGT
The DNA here is from genome assembly GCA_948474755.1 of Ctenosaura bakeri. Taxonomy (NCBI): domain Eukaryota; kingdom Metazoa; phylum Chordata; class Lepidosauria; order Squamata; family Iguanidae; genus Ctenosaura; species Ctenosaura bakeri. The sequence goes on along the minus strand of CAOLHI010004839.1, from coordinate 78,628 downwards.
TGAGGAGGGCGTGGAATGAGTCCCTCCTTGCTTGTTGACATAACAAGCTGCCATTGTGTTATCTGTCAAGATGCACACCATACGGTCCGCAACCAAGTGGAGAAAAATGCCCTTGGCGAAAACGCACTCGGCTTTCCCAATGGCAAGTAGTTCAAGGGCGTTGATGTGGAGGATGGTCTCGTCGTCGATCCACCGGACCTGGGCTTAAGGCCACTACAGTGGGCTCCCTATCCGAAAAAGGGAAGCGTCCATTGTCACCTACAGTGGGCTCCCCATCCGAAGAAAGGGGGTGCCTATTGCCACCTTGAGCCGTGAAAATGGTTCTCAAAAAGGGATCCCTGACAGGAGATGGTTGTAAGACTGCCACTGTAGCAGGGAGTGACGCACCTGCGGAGGTATTCGAAGCAGACGTCTCTGCTCGTACAGAGGCGGGTTGAAACTGAACCGAACAGTGCTGAAGAAGTCATTCAGGTAGGGGTAGGTCACCACAACCTTTGTCCGGAGGTATGATACCACAGGGGCCGTGTATTTGGTGAAGGCCCTGGGCATGGTAGAGAGTTTTGAACGCTAGCCCCCCGTACTGGTAACAGGTGCGGTCGACCACGAGCCATAGGTATCGTCTGCGCTGCGGGCAAAGCGATGCGAAAGTAAGCATCTCGGGATCGATGAAGGTGAGACAGTCTTGAGGAGAGAAGAGTGACCTTCTTGACCCTTTTGGGGGGATACTCTCATTCATCCCTCCGTGGTCCAAGATAGACCACAGAGTTGCGTCCGATGTTCGGCACCGTGAAATACGGGGAGAAGGGGCCAGTGGTACTGGGCGAGGACAGAAGTTTCTCAACCGCTCTCTTTGAAGCAGGGACTGGATCTCTTCCGGCAGAGTGGAGCTGGCTGGGGAAGAATAGTAGACGCCACGCAGGAGTATACTTCCAAATTGTGTGGCGCAGGTAAGAGGGGCAATGGAGATATTCCCCAATTCCGTGGTAACGCAGTGCCAGGTGGTGGTGACCTGCAAAGGAGGCCAAGTACGGGACTTCGTCCCTGGTGAGTGCTTCTTCGCAGAAGAAGATTGGCGCTTCCGAGACAGTAGACAGTCAGGAAGGGGCCAAGCGAGGAGACCGAGATTGAGAGGTCGAGGGTGATGACCTGCGTACGGTTGCAGACAGTCAGGCGTATCGTGATTGGATGGTTCATCGCCTGATCCAATACGGCATTAAACAGCCCCTGGCCATCGAAGGAGAGGTTCTTGAACCTTCTCCTGCTGTCTTTTTAGATGCCCAATGATCTGTGCCACACATTTGTTTGCCGTGGCTCGGGCCTTAACTAGTTGTGTGGAGGAGACCCGGGCCGTCAATGGGAGGTCTTCAATGCACCTGTGGCTTTCCTCCTGCAGATCTGTGGATCTTGGCCGCACAAGGTGCCGGAGGGGGCAGAGTTTACCATCGCAGCAGCAGCAGCACCACCGCGGAATGAATAGCCCATATGATGGCTGTGCACTGGTCCCCTGGCACTGAGTGACGAGGTGGAACAGAACCGAATGCCAGAGTGTCCAAACAGGATGGGTTGTGGCCCACAAGTACTTCTGGTGAAGTCAGTGTGCCTCAGATGGCGGGCACCGGGTCCTAGATTGATGGAGCCGGGTCCAACACGTCTCCTAAGGCCAGGGTTGAGACAAGTGAGTGGCTGGTGTCAACCCTACAGACTCAATTTCAAGTTGTAAGATCTCAATTTGGAGGAAAAATATGTGTCTGGTAACGGCTGCAGGTCCGTGAAATCACAGGCACGGACGGGGTACTGTAATTGATCGGTACCGGTAGAGTAGCTGGAGGTGGAGATACTTTGGTGGCCCTAACAGTAGGAACCACAGGATGGAGACCGCAGCAGGCGATCAGTCGATCGGTGCCTCATCTTGGGGTGGGATCGGTCCCTATACGTGGGGGAATAGGAATGATACGACATTGGTCGAAAACCTACCGTATTCCCAAGCAGTCTCCCATCCAAGTACTAACCAGGCCCGACCCTGCTCAGCTTCCGAGATCAGACGAGATCATCTATGTAGGAAAAGGGCCATGGAGGGGTGGGGCGAGAAAAGGCCTGGTAGAGCAGGTCTCCCACCGCTGTGAGGACGAACTCCTTGCATCCTCAGGGTGGTCCATCCTCCGAGGGTGATTGGCAGAGACACCACGGCAGCAAGGATAGGTGGGGCCATAAGCGCGAGCCTTACCACCAATGCACGACGCGTTCAGGGGTGGGAGAGGAGGGATCCCGTTACTCGCGAGGTGTACTCCTCTCTTTTCCCCGTAACAGTCCGTGCGCCCGCGCCCGCTGCTGCTGCTGCAGACAACGACCGGGCGCTGCGGTGCGGTCCCGACGGGCAGGCCTGCAGTTCAATCGCTCAGGGTGGCCAGGCGGGAAACGAGCCGTAAAGATAGGCTGGCCCGAAAGCCACGGCCAAGGCGGCGATGTAGTCATCGTCGTCCTCAGGACGGTTCATTCGCTCAGGGTGATCGGGTGGAAAAACCCGCGGCAGCAAGGGTAGGTGGGCCAGAAGGCGCGGTCAAGCCATCGGTCTTGTCGCCATTGCCCCTTAGGGTGACCGAGTGGAAAGACTGCGGCAGCTAAGATAGGTGGGGCCAATGGCGGGAGCCAGGCCAGCGGTCTTGTCGTCGTCCTCCGGGTGGGCCAACCCCTCAAGGTGACCGTGTGGGGAGACCGCGGCAGCGAGGATAGGCAGGCCCGAAGGCGCAGCCGAGCCAGCAGTCTGGTCTTCATCCTCCAGGAGGTCCAACCCGTCAGGGCGACCGGGTGGAGAGTCCGCGGCAGTAAAGATAGGCGGGCCCGAAGGCGCAGCTAAGCCAGCGGTCTTGTTTCTGTGCTCCGGGCGGTCCATTCCATTAGGGTGACCGAGCGGAGAGGCTGCGGCAGCAAGAATAGGCGGGCCCAAAGGCGCAGCCAAGCCAGCGGTTCAGGTCTCATCTTCCGGGCGGTGCAACCCCTCAGGGTGACCGGGCGGAGAGAACGCGGCAGCAAGGATAGGCGGGACCGAAGGCACAACCAAGCCGGCGGTCTGATCCTCCTCCTCCAGGCGGTGCATCCCGTTAGGGTGACCGAGTGGAGACACTGCGGCAGCGAGGATAGGCGGGCCTGAAGGTGCAGCCAAGTCGGCGGTCTGATCCTCCTCCTTCAGGCGGTACATCCTATTAGGGTGACCGAGCGGAGACACTGCGGCAGGGAGGATAGGCGGGCCTGAAGGCGCAGCCAAGCCGGCGGTTTGATCCTCCTCCTCCAGGCGAGGCATCCCGTTAGGGTGACCGAGTGGAGACACCGCGGCAGCAAGGATAGGCAGGCCCAAAGGCACAGCCAGGCCAGCGGTTTGGACCTTGAGTATCTCTGGGGGGTCCATCTTCTCAACCGCACGTAAGGTATGTTTCCTTTCTTTATCTCCTTTTGGGTGCTCTGAGAAGGAGGCCATTTGCACTGGGCGGGAGGGAGTGGCGTGGAGGGTTAGGCCATCTGCCAGTCCAGTGTAGCCTCCCTGAAGAATGGTGTGCCCGATCAGGGCGTGGTCGCCAGGCGCGCTGAGAAGACATTGTGGGCAGTCTAGCCGCACATTAGGTTTTTTTTTTTTTTTTACACAGCCTCTTCTTGGTGGTGAAGCCACAAGACAGCAGAGTCCAATTCCTTTCAGGTGTTTCCCAGGAAAAAGGAGGGAATCCGACCTTGCGACCACAAGGACGCAAGAGTTGAAACGGGGGGGGGGTTTGAAGAGAAAGTCAAAAAAACACGAACCAAAAGCGTTATAGGCAACTGCAAAGCTAAGAACCTTCCGTTCACTAAGGCGGACGAAAAAGAACTGAGGAGAGACTGTTGCTCGGCAGGCTGAGCATGCTCAGTGAGGGCATGGGGGAGGGGTTCCTGCCGAGCTGCAGAGCTCTGGAATCTTGCGAACGTTACTGACCGTGCGCGAAAGCTCCTAGTGTGTGAGGCACAGAGACCATGAAGAAGAATCTAGTATTATAAGAAAGAGAAAACTACATTTCCTTATCTACTCTCACTCACTCTAAACTTCTGTCACAACCACCTTTGCTTATCCTTTCTTTTCCTAAGCTAAAATGCTCCAAATATCGCAACCTTTCCTCATACAGCATTTGCTCTGTCCCACTAACCATGTTCTTTTCCAATTCCACAATATCTCTTTTGAAATGCAATAAACAGAACCAGTGAAGTAGTGAAGAACCACAGGAATGTATATTCCTAACTTCCTCAATGCATCATCATTGTGCTTTTAACTAGCCTACAGTTTAGGCCCCTCCATACAGGTAACTGACAAAATTCATAAAGTAACAACTCAACTAATTTCCTTCTTTATTACCTTCGCCATTTCACAGCAATGTCAAACATGTCTCTCCATTGCATCAGCCTGGTTTTCCCATTCATCCGTACTTTTGAGTTCACCCATGTTCTTTGTAGAGCTTGCATTACTTCTAGCACAGCCAGACCCATTGCTAAAAACCCAAAGCAAGTTACCACAAAAATCAGTTCAATTCACCTTTAAAACTCACTGGATCATTCTAAGCATGTTTCCTCAAAGCCCCAATGTGTTCATTGAGGCTTTCTCCATATAAGTGTACAAGGATGCAATCTACATTAAGAGATGCAATGATGCAGATAACATTAAGTAACCATCTGTTATGATGTCATCATGCTGATTGCTGTCTCATTAAGGTTTTACACACTATGAGAAATGAAAGCTTGTAAAAATTTAGCATTTTTAATTAACAAAGGAGTTGAAAAAAGGAAGTCAAAAGTAAGCAAGTATTGCAGCTGTACTTAAAATATCCATGTGTAGTCAGAGCTAGTAATACCACAAGTTTATTTCTATACAGTATTCAGACAACATTTTCCCAGCGTACCTCTATGTATCCTCTTGTTTGGAAGAAATCCAGGCATCTCATATTGCATTAGTGACCCCAGATGATCAGCTATACATATCATCTCTTGAATTTCAGGTTTATAGTTTTCAAATTTCTGAAGCACCACATCCCTTAAAAACATGAACAAAGCTCTGACGTTAAATAACAAGTCATTCATTGTTGTGTGCCTTCAAGTTTTTTCCATCTGATGATGACCCTAAGGTGAAGCTGTCATGGGGTTTTCTTGACAAGATTTGTTTAGAGGGGGTTTGCCTTTGTCTTCCTGTGAGGCTGAGACTGTGCAACTTGCCCAAGGTCATTCAATGCATTTCCACAGCCAACTGAGGATTCAAACTCTGGCCTCTAGAGTTGTAGTCCAATGCTCAAACCACTACACCAGACTGGCTCTCTAGGTCACTCATATGAAGTTTTAAATCAATTCTTTTGTTCTAGGTGTTCTAATCAATACATTAGAACTAAGGTTTAAGATTTATTGCTTTCCAGGGTACTGGAAGGTTCCAGGAAATTCTTGTGCTTTGTCCAATGCATTCAATTACTATTTGGTCAGAAATTCATTATTGTGTTCTGTAGTTATTTCCATAGCGATGGGGGCTGACAGCTACCATAGGAGGACAGCTGCTCTCCAGCCACCTAAAGGACCATCAACATTGACCCTTCTAGAAAGAATCCAACTTCAAAGCATCCTCTAGGTCAGTGGTTCTCAACCTGGGGGTCGGCACCCCTTTGGGGGTCGCACAACCCTTTCACAGGGGTTGCCTAAGACCTCACTTCAAGCCTTTCTCAGGTTGAGCTTCTGACACTATGATAATGGTTGGGGGTCACCACAACATGAGAAACTGTATTAAAGGGTCACGGCATTAGGAAGGTTGAGAACCACTGCTCTAGGTAGTCGACTCATATGAAGCTGTTCAACTCATATTGAAAAATCATCAGCTTGCTTTCCAAGATGCTTTCATTAGCATGATTGCAGTGAACTACAGAAATCCCTCAGGTTCTGCTAACTTATATAAACAGAACTCTCAGCTAAAGTAAACACAACCAAATATTCAAATTGCTTTCATTTAGCAAAATAACAAATCCAGAGCTATGCTAGAACCTCAATTTGAAATATTGTGAAATAATTACTAATTTGCAAAAACTCTATAATACATAAGAAAATACATACTACAAACAAGTATAATTTCTTTCTGTACTGATTTTTCAATTTTGGAACCATTAAGTACAGCTTGGACAGTCATTTTAATGTTATAGATGGCTTTCCACAGCTCTGGGACAAAATATACCTTAAAGAACATAGTATACCACAAAGAAGAGACAATCACAGATGCATCCAATAGCCAGGCTAAAGAGGTATAGGTGAAATACTTTTCCTCAAATTTTAGACAGAAGAAAACATTAACCTGCCAGTGTTATAAACACATAGTTTAAGGACATATTCTATATGGCTAGCCAAATACAGATTGTTCTAGGATTATGCTTTTAAATATTTCCAGCACATCATGTGCAAGAACTCATATTTTACTCACTCACTTTATATGCGGCTGTAGTCCTGGCTGTTCTTCATAATCTTCTATAAGAAAAGGAAGATTTTTTGCCCAGTGATCTTTAAATTTTCCAGGAAGATCCATGTCTATATTGTATTCAGTAAGTGGGGTATCAAGATGTGCATGCAAATAACGAGAATACTCTGTGAAGGAAGCAAAGATACATTTGCCATTTTCTTCCTGTGAGCCAACACTCAGGATCCTCCACAAAACAACTACAGAAAAAAAAAGTTATGATTACCAGTAGCCACATCTGTCGTTGTTCATATGCCATTTCTAGATATTTCTACCCAGAAAATTCCTTACAGAGCGTTATGCAAGAAACAAGTCTTTCTCTTCTGAGTACTTCCTAACCATTTCCCTCAATATTAGCTCCTATTTGTAAAACCTTTTTAGTAAAAAATATGCACCACTGCAGCCATAAGGCTTTGCTGTTTCACAAGACTGTGAGCTGCTTTGAGTCTCAATTTTGGGAAAACAACAGGATATAAATAAATATAATAATAATAATAAGACCACAGCAATATCTTCCTTTCCCAAATCATAATTTTCCCTTTGTCAAAATACAACCTACCTATCAAGAACAACTACACAAATTCAATCTTTATTAAGGAAAAAGCTACAGGAGGAAGTGTGTATTAAGGAAAAAGCAACAGGAAGAAGCATGTATGTAGAGGAAATGCACAAAGAGTACCGTTAGGACAGCAATAAAATCTGAGTAGTGACAGTTCATCATCTCTACCCCTAAAAACATAGTTTACTACCATACATCTATATATATTTATTTTTAAAACATATGTACAGAAAATGGCAGACCAGTTATATCACTAACAGCAACCATTTCCTACAAAAAGCTATTCATGGTTTACAAGCTTAAACAGCTGTCTGTGTGTATATGTGCATGTATTTAACAAGCATGTGCACGTCTCAAGTTACCTTTTTTTTAAAAATTTTATTGAAGTTTACATTAAACCTAAAAAAATCCCCCCATCCCCACTTCCGTCTTTTCCCCATTGAATCTGCATATTTTCCTCATACATACATATTTAAACACATATTTAAACATAACTGTAGTCTTACATTATTAGTTACATCTTACTTTAAACCATTATTTTTATTACTTGTCTTATACAATATTGCTTCACTTGACTTTCATTATTACTTTCTTCTTATTTCTGTATTACTTCTATATCTAATTCAGTACTTCTTTCCATTCTCTTTCAAAATTCTGTACAGACTTATTTCTTAATAAGCATGTCAATTTTTCTGTTTCTACCATATCCATTACCTTAAATTTCCATTCTTTTATATCTACGTATTCTCTTCTTTTCCAATATTGCACATATGTCAATCTTGTAGCAGTTATCATATATAACAATATCTTTTGATGACATCTAATTTCTCTACGCTGCCTTAACATATTTAACAAATAAAACTCTGGCTTCATTTCAAACTTAAAACCATAAATTCTTTGAATTTCATCATGAATTTCCTTCCAAAATTTCTTTGCTATCTTACAGGTCCACCACATTATGAAAAAAGGATCCCACCTTCTCATCATATTTCCAACATTTTACATTCCCATTTTTAGTTATTTTTTGCAAGGTGTCATATACCATCTATATAACATTTTATAAAATTTTTCTCTCAGTTTTAAATTTGGTGTAAATTTTATATCTGTTTTCCATGCCTTCATCCATGTATCATACTCTATAGTCTAACCAATATTTTGTGCCCATATTATCATATTTTCTTTTATCATCTCTGATTCCATTTCTCTTTACAATAATAGTTTGTAAAATTTAGAAATTCTCTTTTTCTGGTCCCCTTTCATCAACACATCTAGTTCATTCTCTTTACTTTCAAATCCATACAATTTTTGATCCGTCTTAACTCTCTTTTTTACTTGTCTTCATGGGAACCAATTAAATTCATGCCCTAGCACTTTTAATTCTTCTTCTGTACACATTATTGCTTTATCTCCTTCCCATTTCAACAATTCTTGATAAGTCAATTGGTTCCCTTGTTTTGTTGATGCAATTTTATAAGCTTCTTGTGGTGAAGTCCACAGAGGAAGTCTTCCATAAAATTTTTGCTTTATTTGTAACCATACTTTCAATAATGTCTTTCTAATACAAAGATTGTTAAACTCTTTATTTACCATTGCTTTATCATAACATAGATATCCACGCCAGTCAAATCTATTATTTAATCTCAAGTTATCTTTTGGTTCACACTTATCTGACACAAATCCTGAGATAACTGTTAAGAATATGCATAGAACAGCAGAGGTAAAAGCAGAGAGCACAAGCTTCTTTTTAAAGATGTTCACAAACATGATGCTCAACTGTATGCAGATCTAAACAAAAGACAAGGAATATTCAGCTAGTCTCAACTTACCTCGGAGGTATTTTACTTTTAGGTATTCTGTACTAGCTTTCTGACCAGGCAAAGGTTCATTTAGCATAGCTTTAGTCTGAGCTTTGATGCCTTCATAAAACTGTCCCATGGCAACATGGCTGAGACCTCTCATATACTGACACACTTCGTTATATGGCTCGAGCTGCAGACATCTCTGGAAAATGGGGGGGGGATAAAGGGGAAGAGATAAATAACAGATTGAATATATCATGGATGTGATAATGTCATCCTCCAAATGCAGCCAAACTGCCATTCCCAGCATTCCTCACCACTGCCTATGGTGACAAGAAGACTACACGATTGCCACCCCTATAATACTCCCCTGCTAAGCATCCATGTGAAACACCTGTTGACCTCAAAGGTCTGAATTTATGTATACAAGATGCCACACGTTTGCTTATATAATAACTATACATGGATGCTATTAGTCAGTATGATATAAAGGTTGCAATATACCCAAATTGCACCAGTGTTCACCTTAAAGTTCTTCAGAGCTTCATCTGGGCTTCCATGATGATAAAGCATCATTCCTCCAAGCTGTATGGTCTGAACATGGTTTTGACTTAGCATCAATGCCTTCTGAAAGTTTTCCGTAGCAACCTCAAAGTTACCGAGCTCTCTAATGTCAGACATAAGCAACAAACAAATAGTAAAAAGCAACAATTAACCTATATAGGCTCTAAAATTCTGTACTGTACAGATAAATCCAACAGTATATTTTCAGTTATTTCAGGTGAAATCATGTACATCAGGTAAGCTCTCTCTAACTCATTGAGGCTCACTTTTGATAGACTGCATCATATTGTACTATCAATCTATAATATTTAAGATGTTTATAAAAGAAAAACAAAAACAAACCTACTTGGGAACAATCTTCTAAATACAAAATTATTTTAACCAAAGGGACTTTTTGTACTCTAGAATCATCTTAGAACATCATTTCACATTAAACTATGCAAACTCATGATATAAAGGTTTTACAAAACAACTGAGATGACATCTTAGAAACTGAGCAGGTCATTGTAATGCAGTCTGGTTGAAAACCAGCATTCTTCATGTGACTCAGCTTGTGGATGGACTTTGGAAAATTCATATTGAAATTAAAGGATTTTGAAGTTCCTTACCGATAAGCTTGCCCCAGACTTTTATATGCATCTACAAAATCTGCTTTCTGCTTCAAGGCTTCTTTAAATGACTCAATAGCTTCCTGTTTAAAGCACAATAGGTAATCTTTGTTAATTATTTCTATCGAGAAATAACTACCCCTCATGGGATTTAAGAATGATCAGATAAGTTCTTCATGGAAAACCTGTAGTGCCTTAGATAGTCAAACACAAGGCAGCACAGAGAAGGAAAAGATTTGTGATTTTCGTTTTTAAATGAAATTCCTTTAAAAAGTAAAAATAGGGAATGTCAACAGGATTTTTTAAAAAATATTTTTCTTAGAGACATTTGCAAAAAGCATCACACAAGCATTGCAATATACATGACTGTGCTCATATAACCCATTTGTATTTTCAAGCTAGGACCATTTTATACAGGCAAGCTTTTGCCAATTGGTTGCTGAGGACAGGTATTTAAAACTGCTATTTTTGTAATTCAGTTGTATTGTATTTTCTTTCCACTACCTTTCAACACATAATTTTGGTGGTGCAGAACAGCTGTATCTGCTTTTCATTCTGTTGTAAGTAGTTAGGAGCACCAGTTTTGATAGAAAGATGGGATATAAATTAAATATATACATTTCATATATTTGCCATAAGGTCTAGTGATAAACTTAATAAAGAAATCATATCTGAGATGGGGGCAAGACATCTAATCACCCATATAATCTTTGTACATTTCACTTAATGTATCTGTCAATGCTACTTTCATAGCCCCAAATATTCAAATATAGATAATGACAAATGAGAAATTACAGAGATGTCATATTCCAGTAAAATTACCATACGTTGTCTTAGGCACAAGCTAAAGTAATTACTGATGAAACATTCTGAAACATTTGATATTTTCCACCCTTGTTCTTCAGTTATGTTACAAGTAAGAGAATTAAACATAATTGTACAATTCAAGGAAGTGGAGCACTGTGTTCAAAGCCTATACACATTTCCTGCTGAAATCAATGACATCCAGTGATGTTAGAAAGAAAACAACCCAGATGACATTTCAGTAAACTAGGCCCATAGCGAAGTACCAAATAAATATTGTGGTAACAATGAGATTAAAACAAAAACAGCAGTTTTGGAGCAAATAAATGGTAAATGGAGAACAACAGTAGGTAACATATAATATTATTTTTCACGAAGTGTTTTAAGAAGTAACAAAAGACACTGAGCCTCAGCAGGTCAGTTCATAAACATGATCATATACAGTGTGCCCGTGACAACAGCCAGTGAACTCGAAGAGTTTGGATATTGGACAAGGACTCCCAAAAGACCAGGATTCAAATCCTTAATCAGTTATGGAAACTCACTGAGAAACTTTGGGCAAGTCACACTCTCTCAACCCTGAGAGACGGCAACAGCAAACCTCTTATGAACAAATCTTGCCTAGAAAATCCTGTGATACATTTGCCTTAGAGTTGCCGTTAAGTCAGAAACAACTTGGAGGCACACAGCAAGCAAGCTAGTGACAAACACTAGACAGTGAACACGGTTCAAGAAGATAGCATATGCTTTCTAAGGCAAGGCCCCAATTTCAGTCCTTGGTATCACCAATGAAAGTAATTCTGAGTACCAAACTGAGGAAAAGATCCCCAGCTGTATCCTTAGAAAGACACTGGTTTGGCAATGCAAAGGAGATTCATGAAGCAGACTCTACAATTCTCAACATAATGCATTTGTATAAACCTGCATGGTGGAAATTCCACAATCATTCAAAACAGTTACCTTTAGAAGCCCTCTATGAAAAAATGTTAAACCTTTGTAGAGCATAGCTATAGGTTGGTTTCTGTTTAATTCAAGTGAGTTTTGAAAGTCTTCATGGGCTGTTGCATAGTCCTATTTTACAAAAACAACATAAAAAGCACATGAAACTGATAGATCTGGCTCATAAAGCTAAGACAAATCCTACTGCATACAAATCATGCTTTGTCTTTAATAAAAATCATAAAATTAGTAACTCTTAAGAAAAAAAGGGGCAGTCTATCTACATGCTGATTTCAGGCTTAAGCTCCAAACCAATGCATATTTACCCAAGAGTAGGTCCAACTGAATTCCATAGGGCTTATTTCTTACTAGATACCATTAGGCTGCCATGCCAGACATTCAGTGAGACTTATTTCCATATATAAAACACGTGTACAAACAGGTTGCAAGAGACAATAATCTCATGTATTCTTACATGTCTTGAAAAATGCACTAAAAATGTGCTGAAAAACACACAAAAAAGTATGTTCTGTGGATTCAATCTACTATGGATTCAAATGTACAGCACACAATACATTTGAATCTGCAGTGGGGAGCATGCCAGCTGCCCAGTTCTGCCTTTGAGGTAGAGGAGTTCCTTTGTAAGGCAGAAATGGATAGCTGGCAAGGCTTGCTGACACTTCCACTGCTACCCTATGGCCTTTTAAATAGGTACTTACAAGGCTTGTCTTGTGTTCATAGTCTCCTGCAGTCTCGTAAAGGTTGCAGAGAGCTTGTGAATGTGAGGCAAGACTTATTAAGTAACTATTGAAAATGGCATAGGACAACAGTGAAGTAATCAACAAGTAATCCATGAATAATCAAATCCACGAACATTAAACCAAAAGATGTGTAGAGCCAATAGTATTGTGATGATGAAGCCACTCAGTTGGTATGCCAGGAAAATACTACATTCACACTTTGATTTGTTGTAAGCTGCCTTACATATTTTAGTGAAATGGTAGAACATAAATGCCTTAAATAACAAATAAAACGCTGGTATTTTTGCAATTTGATCACAGTGTTAGTAAAAATACCTTTTTACATCCTCCCTGTAATAACAGGTATTCAGAAGGTCTTATCTTTTGGGTCTGAAATGCTTATTCTCTTTTCTCAAGCAGCCTTATGTGTAACTTGTGTAAGCAAACTTCTCTACAAGATATGGGTCAGGTAAGAGAGATCTACTCTAATCTCCTGATGATCTTCTCTAAAAGAATATATGTACTAATTTTCAGCAAGATTATGACAGGTTTCATATGGATAAGAAAAAATGCTATGTCTCAAGACAAGGTTTTTAAGTAGGTTAAACACTATCTTTCCTGAGTGCTCCCTGAAGAAAAATTATTTTGAAACACCTTGGGCCTGAATAAACCCTTTCCCAGTACATCTGGATGTCTCACCCTTTTTTTCCTTGAAACATACCAAAACTCAATGACTAGAAATGTCTAATTGAAAACTAACCTCAGATATGAAGTAAAGAGTACCTCTGTGTCGGTAAAGTCGTGCCGAGGGCTTTAGCTGAATAGCTTTAGTGAGGTCAGCCAGTGCTTCACCAATCCGACCCAAAGGGGACAATATCTGTACATTAAAGACAATATTTTAGCCTCACAAAAACATGAAAGTAACTTTTCAAGATCATGAAACATAAGATTTATGTAAAAATCTTTAAATTTGAGTTGAGAACCCAAAATATTAAAAAAATGCATCACCGCATAGGGAGGGTGTTATACGTTAACATTCATTCATTAATTACATCTCTTCAGCCTTTATAAAGCAGACTAATATCTATTAATCCTGTCAGATATTTAGGGACTGAGAAAATAAAAATATGTCAGGAGCTCTTTGAAATGGTATTTTTCAGGACACAAAATTATTTTCTGGGATTGATTAAAAATGCCACTGTGGCTCTTATAATAAGCACATGTCATTATAACAGCTCAAAACATTCACATACTCTTTGAAGACTGGTAACTACAAGCACAAGTTTAATTATAGTGTTCAGTTCTTTCACAAAACATTTTTAATTAAACAGACTTTGTGGCTAACATCTCATAAGGATCACCAAACTATTCTGCAGATAACAATATTTTTTTCTTAGTGTGCTGAGAACTATGCATCAACTTCAATCAAAATTTAGTTCAAACTACATTAGCTCCCCTGGACTTTTTGATGCATCCAAGTGAGCAGGAAGAGATAACACATCACATCTGGTCATCAGTTTGGGCCTGATTCTAGCTGAAAAAAGTCTTGGGGTGGATGTGTGGGGGTTCTAGTGGTAGGAATGGCAAGCTGCTGTCTCTGGGACAGTTTGGCATGGCTTTCAGGCAAAAAAAAAAAAAAATCCAAAAATTGTGCCAAAACAGGAGGCCACAAAAGTCAGTGTCTGTTGCCACATGTGGCCCACAGGCCACACTTTTCACATTCCTGCTTTAAAAACAAGAGCTTCCAAGATCAAACATGCAGAAAATAGCTACGAAGTACTTGCAAACCAAGAGATAACTAATTGAGTTATAGACATCAAAAGGTCTTTTAAATGGGGGAAAAATTACCTCTGCTCGCTGTTCAAACACTTCAGGGTGATCTGGTGCCAGACTAATTACTCTGCTTAACTCAAACAATGCAAGCTCTGCATTTTTTATATCCTTAAAAAATGGAAAATAATGTATGTAAGCAGCAGTACACGCTTAATCAGAGTGAGGCTACAGTTTAAATGAAACAGTGCCAAGTAAACCAAACCAATTACTTTTTATCATTGAATATTTTGATGCTCGCTAAATGAAATGAACTTTTGATTCTGCAAATATAGCTCAACAACCAGTTTTGCAGAACAAGAGAGAACTGAAAAGAGCTTTTTTTTTCTTTTTACTTTGGAGAGTAAATGTGTTGTCCAACACATTTCCTTCAACAGAAATGTGTTCATTTGTTGTTGGCTATAAGGATGCAGCAAAGACCAACACAATGGTCACTGCATATACCATGATGTTACAAGGAAAAGAATAAAGAGATAACAGTGTAACAGCCTAGTTCCTCTTGTAATTTGCAGTTAAGCTGTTATATACATCTGGCAGCAGGAACACATCTGACCTAGTGGTTCTAATCTCAGAATTCTAGCTTTACTGGATGACCCTTGTTTTCAGTATTGCAAGATTTTCCCTGTACATTTTCTGCAAACCAGGTTTAATATTATACACCTTCCCTCACTCAAACAAAGAAGAGAATACAAGGTGATGCAGCAGTTCTAAGTCACATCAAAAAACTATGTTTTCCACACATAGCTTAGTGGAGCTTTCTACAAACAGCATTTTTGCATTTTCTTCCTGGACCTGAATCAAAGGGCTGGTAGCTGGCACCAATACTTCTTTCATCATACAGAAAGCTTGCATATTCATCAGCACAACGATAACTGGAAATTTTCAAACATGTATGACCAGTCAGGTTCCACAAAGATTTGAAATAGTACTGTATCAAAATACAATAGCTGTGGTTTACACACGAGTCTCACCCACAAACTGCAACACCCAAAGCTAACAGCTAAGTATTTCAGTTGATCTGAGCCTATCTTGAACCTGCCTGTGCTTTTGAGTTCAGGCTATTAATATAACTATATTGTATAGCCTCACAAATATTAGGTACTCACATGCAGCCCTTTCCTTCCATATGCTATCCCTCGCCCGTAAATTGCACTAACAAGCTCTGGTTGCTCCTGTTCAGAGAAAAATAAAAAATGATTTTAGATGGTTCAGTGCTCTAGTTTTAATGAAAAAAGAAAATTAGATCTTGGAAGAACATCAGTGTGTTCAGACAAATTTAAAGAGCAATTTGGTAGACAATTTGACACAGAAGTTGCTTACAGGGAAAATTGCAGTTGGAGAGAATAGAGATTTGTGTGTGTGCATTTCTTAGTCCTTTGCATTATATCTTCCTTATTAACCTTATTAACCTCAGCATATTTCCTACCTGATGGTCACTGCTCATTTCAGACTACTTCTTTGCTACGCTGCAGATAAAAAATTTATGTCTTTAAAATATATTTACATATTTAAACTACATTCTAGTGTATTTTAATACATTAAGGCTTTAATCACAATTACATAGAATTCCGATTGTGCCATAGAAGCAGCAATCAGTATTGAGGAACAAAAACAGCACAGCTGCTTTCAAAAGCTAGACAATCTCAGTTCTTTGAATCCCAAACTATATATGACATGTTTTTTTCTGTTGATGTTCTACTCTGCTGCCTACTCAATACCACAAAAACACCTTCAGGAGACTGTGTGCTTGAGCAGAGGAACAGCAAGGTTACCCAACTGTCTCATCTACAGCCATTTTCTCCCACTGAAATAACACAGAAAGACAAACGCTATTTTGGGGGGCGGGGAGGAGAACAGACACAGCTACTCAATCTTTTTCTGTACTGAGAAGCTGAAAGCTTCTGAACAGGTAAACTGGGGGATGGGTGGTGTTCAGCAGCTCTAATGTCCAATCCAAAGTTGATTTTTAATACTGGGCAAGGGGGACGGCATGAGTGGATTATATGCAATTTACAGTCTGAGTCTTTGAAAAAGAAATCTTACACCTTTCAAACTTGCCATAACATTTATGTATCCTTTTACTTTTTTTTAACATATGTCTATACCAGTATGTTTGTATGTATTTATTTATTTATGGTCTGTGATTCAACTCAGATGTGTTTTCCTATTTATATTTTGCAGTTTTCCAATTGACAGCTTCCCCAAGAAGCTGCACATTAAATTTCTGCAGTCATATCCACATGAACTGACATGTACCATAAATGCTTTAACCTCAGTCTGTAACCTTCTGGGGATTCTGAACTTACTTAAAATTTTCTAATGAAGGTGTACTGTTTTAACAATACCAAGTCTTCAACTATAGGCTAAATTTAATAATATATTTAAATTAAAATAAAGGAGACATAGCCTGAGTCAATTCACACTTGAATAGGTTTCAGCTTGGCAAGAAGTTAATGAATAGCAAATATTTGATTTCTCTTTGGCCAGTGAACTCAGACTGAACTAGGCCTTGTGAGACGGACAGCGAACGTATGCCTAAATTAGACATTTTATGGTAAAATGTGTTTTAAATCCTTGAATCCACCACATACTTGATGCCAAATGGTTTTTAAAAGCCTTCTGATAAGGAATTGAACTGTCTAAAGAAAAGATACTATGCTTGCACAATAGAATACTTTCCTACAATTTATTTTTTTTTGGTAACACGAGTTCCCTTTTACCAAATTTTTCTGGCCACCCATGAGCTTCTCCTTGTCCATAATACATCTTAGGCACAAAGGAAAGGTGGCACCACTGCTGCCTTCAAAGAGTTTTGCCCCTGTCCCTTTTTCCCCCTTCTATATATAGCTTTTAAAATGATTATGTTCATATTGCATCCATAGGCCTCAATCCTACATTTCTGTCAGCTTCGCTTTTAAGATCTTCACGTGGACTTACGCTAACCTGAGTCATATACAGTCCCCCCACCCCAGTCTTCCTGATAAGCACTTGAAGCCATTCCACGCTTTGCAGTGAGCAAGCAAACTCAGAGAAGCATCTGGCTATATCCCCATAGCCAAGTGTGAAATGATCACATCAGCACTGAGACCCCCAGAAGATTCCACTGGTGGACCTCAGCCATCATTTTGTGTCTGGCTATGGGCTATGTAGCCAGATATTTCTCTGATCCTGCCTGCTCACTGAGAAGCGTGGAATGGCTAGGCAGGCTGTTATCTGGGGCTTTTCAAAAAAAGCAGAGGATGGGCTTTGATCAGTGCAGAGGGAAGGGAATACCAACCCCCACAGTGCCTAGAAAAAGGACATCTGGGGCACTCACACTTGGGGATGTCCCTAACTGAATTCTGGCCATATACTTTTTCCTCTGTATAAGGCACTGGAGGAAGGCTAAGAAGTTTTTCCCTTCTGTCATTCTTTCCTAGGAGAGCAAGTGTCTTGCTTTGGGAAGTTCCATTACAGAAATATAGAACTACATATTACAGAGAGTAATTACCTGGAGCATTGTTGAGAACTGCTGTATTGCTTCATCATAAAGGCCACTGCCAATTAACACATAAGCGATAGCTGTCGAAATAGTGCTACAGGTTACTGAAACAAGCTTCCATAAATGTCACTTTTATCATATATATACAAATGGTCAAATATTCTCTAACAGAGCTAAATAAGGGTACCTGAGTTCTGAAAACAAAGTTTCTAGAAGACCTAGTTTCCTAATTTGTCAAACATTACTACTACAAGACTATTTCTAACTTCTGCAGGATAAGACTATCCTAAAATAACATGAAGAAGTGAAAGTCTGGATGTGGAAATGTAGATAACATATTGCCCATTCCTGGTCTATAATCACTAATAAACTTACCTAATTCTTCATTTGTATTGTCATCATCTGTGGCAAATGGAAATCTTTTTTGTTCTGCAAGTGATTTTGCTTGGCTCTGGAAAAACATTTAATAAATTAAACCCACAACTCCAAAATCAAAATTATAGAACTTTCCCAATTATTCAAGTTTCATCAATTTCAGTGCCAGAGAGCTTAAGCTGTTGAGGCTTTGACTCAAGTTTTCAGACATGTTGGTTTCAGCTGTTGAATCAAAGCCTCAACAGCTTAGCTCTCTGGCACTGAAACTGATGAAACTTGAATAACTGGGAAAGTTCTTTTTGTGGACTTTGTCCAAAACTCATAGCCTATCAACATTTAGTGCTAGACAAGATAAGGCTTGAATCCCCAGAATACCGGAATTCTTTAGTACCTGTGAAGTCACATTTATATTTAGAAAACAAATTTATAAAATTTCAGTAACACTCACAGTGCTGAATTCTGTTCAGAACTGCAATGTATACTCTCTTCAAATAGTCCAAGTAATCAAGTAAGTTTAGATTTCCACAGTGCTAATAATGTATCTCCTAAGAATCAGGTTCTAGGGATATACTTTGCACTAGAGTAGCAGTATCTTTAGGTAGTTTGAGGCATCTGCTTCAGCCAATAAGATTTGGGCAGCAAACTGGGACTGTATTTTTCCTATCCCTGTTAGGCAGGGGCACTGGTAGAATTATCTGTCTTGAATGCCAAAGCTAACTGACTGTCCTTAGGTACTATGAAACTTGGATAGATGAGTGGACAGTACCATCTGCTGCTCTGACTCAGACAGCAAAATCTTTGGGGTTGGCTCTGAATGTAATCAACATAACACAAAGCAACATGCCAAGGAAAATGACAAAATACAGTCTGTCCTCCACATTCACTAGGGTTGGGGCATAGGACCCCTACAAAAGTGGGAAAATAGCAAATCTCAAAATGTGTATGTGTGTGTGTTTGTGCGTGTGGGGGAAGGGGGCGAGACATGGAGGGGAGAACAGACTCCCAGATTCCAAACTAACTCAGGAAAAGGAGAGGGAAAGGAAGTGGGTCAGCCGGGAGGCGCTATACCTCGTCTCTTACAACCATCTCCTTCTTTGGATGGGGGGGCACTGAGAGAGGGCTTGTGGCACTGAGAAATTGGGCTGTGAGCAATCGTTAGCTGGCCAAGCAGCAGTTGGTGGAGGGGGAGGAGGACCAGAGGTGGTTTTTTAAAGGACTGCACAACCAGATCAGGATGCAAGGTCCTCCCAGAAAAGCAGCATCTGAGGTGGGAGGGGCAGAGACTGGAAATTCACAAATAATAAAATCCATGAAAGTCAGACCTGCCAATGTGGGGGGCTGAGTGTAGCTACTATTCCAGCTATACTTTCTTAGTACAGTAAATAGATAAACATACCAAAAGTTTTTCAGTGTTGAGAGAAAGCACAGATTCACAGGATGGAGATCCATGTAGATCACAGTATGACCCATGAAAGTGCAAAAAAGAAGAGACTGAAAAGCAAATATTTTAATTGCCAACTGGTACGTATGCCTTAAGATAGCATCAATTAAATATAATTGCAGAAGAAAATAATGCTGATTAAACAATAGATTATATGGAAAGAATATTTCAAGATCAATCGTTCAAAGACTGGTCACTTCCTTAAAAACAAAATTACAATGTGTTACAATGCTGCATTTGTTTAAAGAAGAAATTAAACTAAAGTTGTTCCAGTTTTGAAGACCAGAAGCCTGCTGCGAACTGAGTATATCATTTGTATTCTACATAGTGCCTGGCACATATATTGCACTACATCAATGATTATTTGTTAATTTATTTAATATTTACAATATTTATAAATCACCCAATAGCAGTTGTTCTCTGTGTTATATTAAAAAAAACCAAGAAAGTAATAAATGAACAAAACACAGATAAATAAAACACCATAATACTATCATTAAAGTCAGAGAGGAAAGTTAAAAGATTATATCAAGCAGCAAGATTATTCCAGAGGGTAGAACAGGCAAACTAAAACAACATAATACTATGGGTTAGTTGCTATGTTTTGTGTAAATATTGAAAATTTGGAAGATGAAAAGGAAAGAAGCATGTCAATGTCTTCACAGAGTGAAAAATAAAATATTTGTGTGCCAAACACCAAAGTATAGGCATGCTATCTGGTTCAGGGCGTTTAGCCACTTAACTCAAAATATAAGATAAAATAAGTGTAAATATAAGATAAAGAAAGGGAGAATATAGACATTAGAGAAAACAATGAAAAAACCACAAAGGCATATTACATGCGTTGATACAATAGTGCTTAATTACACTGACTCATACATGATGCAATCGTATGATGCCAAGTAGTCAGAATAATAGTGGCCAGTTACACTGCCAGGAGACTGGAGACTTAATGGCCTTGTATAAGGTGGCCAGTAAAATCGCATTTCAAGTTGGATGAGAAAATAGTTGTTGACAAGTAAGGTTAGACTTGGCTGTGCTTGGGCAGAGAGATGCCAGAAACAATATAAAAGCTACCTCCAGAGGTACAAAGTTTGGGCTATCAATGATAAACTCCAATGAGATCACACATTGTCTCTGACAGCCTTTATGCTGCTGATACCATTCTTGCTGGTAACTATCCTTGAAATGCAGGTAAGAAAGATGAATGGAGAACCTCCTCTCTAAATATTATATAGGCTATTAAATACTGCACTGTGGTGCAATGTTTGTTACCAAGGTACAGTATAATTATATACCTACTATAAAGGTACACCTACTGGAACAATTTCACAATGTTTTGCAATATCTTTAGAAAAGTATGATTTTCTCTACAAATGCCCCTTCAGAGGTACAGAATTCCTCAAAAGATTATGCTAAGATGTGTAATTCCTTACAAAGGTAAGTCTACATTGCTACCTCTTAGCAATGGTTTCTAAGATGAACATGATGTAAGATGTTTCATATTTTATACCAAATGTTAATAAAAAGTGATGTGCCTAGATAAGGAGAAATCTATGCTCCTCTCTAAAGAGAGTGTGTGCATATGTATGTACTAAGGTTGACCAACCCTAATCTAAAATCCAAAATGTTCCAAAATCCAAAATGCTGATTCAGATATTGACACCTTTGCTTTCTGATAATTCAACGTACACAAACTTTGTTTCATGCACAAAATTATTAAAAATATTGCTTAAGATTACCTTCACGTTACGTGGATAAGGCATACAGGAAACATAAATGAATTTCATGTTTAGACTTGGGTCTCATCTCCAAGATATCTCATTGTGTATATACAAATATTTCAAAATCTGAAAAGAACTGAAATTGGAAACACTTCTTTCTGGTCCTAAGCTTTTCAGATAAAAAATGTTCAACTCGTACTTTGTATTAATAACACAGCCTGATGTTAAATATCCTGGACTTTCAATACTTCAGATTGCTTAAGCAGAGCACTGATGGTAAATCTGCCAATTTGGACTGTACATTGATGATGAGTTGTGACTACAAGGTGACAAGAGGAATAGATACAGATTAGCTGACAAATGGCAATGAAGCCTCAGTTCCTGAGACTAAACAGAAAGGGATGACAAATCATGCCTGTTTCAAGAGGACACTGTTTAAAATATAAGAATTAAGAGCTCCAACTTTTTTAAAAAATCATAGTTTGGTGCAGAAAAATTTACTCTACTTTAAAGTACCATAGGTTCCAAGCAAGTCCCTGACAGTAGTGATCTGAAAGATTGTATATTGTAAGTTTTGTCATAATAGATAGGCACAGACTGATATTTGTGGCATCCTGATCAATTTAAGAATATATATCAGCTTACACAAAACTTGAACCACTGTCATTCATTGTTTTCATTTTAAGTAAGTGAGAAAGTACAAAAGGAGGCACTGTTTCTGGGGAGCTCTCTCATTCTGACTATGAGTTGGGTATTCTACAGTCTAAATTTAAAATGTGACTAAGCAATAAATCACATGCATAATAGTGGCACAGTAAAATTTGAAATCGTGTGGTGTGTGCCAAAAGCATGAACACTTTAAAGCTAGACATGAATTTCTTGGGCATACACAAATGGTTTATAGAGTTAATTCTTAGTTGTTTGTGGAAAAAGCTCATGACAGTAACTAAAACCAATTGTAGCTGCTATTACAATACTAAAGGGCCTAAATATCCTAAAGGCACTAGAGCCCATCTGATCTTGGAAGCTAAGTCCCATGAAATTCATGGGGTTACCAGAAGTCAACAGGTGACTTGAACACACACACACACACATTACATACTAACTTCCATCTTAGTTAGAAATGTATCATCAACCAAGGTAGGTAGTACAGATAGGTCTCATACGGTCCACCTGCTGTATCCCATTCAGTACTTTTATCAATGTAGCTTCACTCGATGAAGTTTCTAATTCTTCTTTAAAGACAACCCTATGTAGAGCATGCCACAATAATCTAACCTAGACATCAGAAGGATAATTGATGCAACATCTGTCAATTAAAATGGATCTTCTAGTGGCATACTAGCCTATGTTAAGAGAAGCATATCTGCTTACTACCATCAGCAGAGCTTCCCCACTAGCGGAAAATCCAGAAGAACTTACAAACTGCCTATTGTACTTAAAACACCATGATCTGAACAAATCAAGTCTAAGGGGGTTATCCTCATCTATCCCCAAGCTATCCCCAGACACTGATTCAAGTGTTCCATAGCCTCTCTGGAACAAGTAGAAGGAAACATAAGAAAGAGCTAAGTGTCATCTCTTGGTGACATTTCAGTCACATCTTCAGTTGACCCATCCCCGTAGCTTAATGTATATAAGGAAAAGCATGTGAGACAATACAGAATTCTGTAGTGCATCATGGGCTGAGTGCCATGGGATTTGAAACAAAATTTCTCTATGCACAACATTCCAAGATCACTCTTTCAGGAAGGATTAGAACCACTCTTAACACTGTGCCTCTTGCTATAGAAATGATTCAACAGGATACCATAGTTCAGAACTGGGGAGAAAATAATCACAACTTAGAAACTGGGCAGTAGCAATAGGTCTCAGTCCAGCTAGTTATCCATGTTCTCAGTTTGCACAAACTGTTTCTTTGCAATTCCAGGTTGCACAAGTTAAAAGATATCCATGATAACATAAACAGATGGTGAACTACTCTCTGACAATCAAAACAATGGTATATAGATATGCATGACCATGAGATCTTTTATCTGCACAATGGTTCACAAAATCATCATGGTGGACTTTCAAGGATTCTAGCTATTGTATTATAGAGCCTACGTCAAAGAGGCTTCTTCTAAAATTCTGTGGCATGACACTGAGCAGATATGTAAGTAGAAATTCATGGCCTCTTGCACTTATGACTGGAAAACTAGTATATTCTTTGGGGAATCCTGCCAAAACCCCTGTTTCTAGCTATCTTCTATGTTTCACAATAAAATAGATCATGACCAAAAATAGGTATAAAAACATTTCAAGCGTATATATGCTATAGAGTAAAATAAATGTGTGGGAAAGATTCAGTTTAAGAACAACAGAACAAATGATTAGTGTGTGTGTGTGTGTGTGTGTATCAAGCCTGTTGTGACAAACAGAATCTAAGATGGTGGTGTGCCAAATCAAGGTGGTACTAGAAAGACACATGTGATCTATTATTAGCCGGATAATGGAAAATTAAATGGCTTCGTAACATGTTTAATACTCAGAACAAAAGATGACTTTTTATCTAGATCTTAACCTTTTCTTTGCCAGCGACTCTCTGCAAACATATTTTTTTGCCAGGGATCCTCAAGACTTAAATCACAATTAAATATTTTAAATTTCGTTTTAAATATTTAAATATGTATTTAAATTTCCAAATATTTATTAAAGTCTTCTGGAGACTAGGATTCAAATCCCTTCTCAGACACTCAATAGCTTTGGGCAAATCTCATTCTCTAAGCCTCAGAGGAAGGCAAAGGCCAACCTTCTCTGAACAAATCTTGCCAAACAACAGCCCTGTGATAGGTTCATTTTAGGGATGCCATAAATCAGCGGTGACTTGAAGGCATACAACAACAAAGGGCTGCTGACAGAGAGAGTCTAAGGTGAACCTAGAAAATGTGACGACTGAGGTCATCCAGTGGATTTCCATGGCTGTGGGGATTCAAGCCCTGGCCCCCAAAATCACAGTTCGCAAACAAGGGAGTAGCTTCAGCATCTGCAACCTCCACCCCCTGTGAGAGCTCCATGGACCCCAGAATAAGAACCACTGATCTAGATCATCATGGACTGGATGTACAAAACATTATTGTGGACAGGAGGGCATCTTTTTTCAATGGGTGGCTTCTGGTCCAGCAGAGCTTTTCTACTGGCTGAATATGAGAAGGACCCAACTTCTGTCGATTTCCCACTTCTGCCACAAAACCTATTATTCCCAGAAAACCTGCTCCGGTGAAATGGAGGACTTTGCAGGGGGAGGCTACAGAAGGAAGAGGGGATTGGTAGAAATTGCTTCTACCTCTATGCTGGAAGAGGAATGCTCCATGGGGAAAAAAAATCAGAATAGATACTCAAGATCACTTAAACCAGTGGTTCTCAACCTGTGGGTCGGGACCCTTTTGAGGGTCGAATGACCCTTTCACAGGGGTCGCCCAAGACCATCGGAAAATATGTATTTCTGATGGTCTTAAGCTCCATTCCCTCCTCGGTGGTGGTGCGCAAGCATGAGCCATGCACTCGTGTCCTCCTGCCCCCTTTGGCGGGCCAGGGTCAACACTCTGGAAACTTTTCCCACACTGCCCCCCCCAGCAGAAATGAGAGCAAAGCAGAAGCAGAGCCCGGGGGGGTCTCGGAGTTTTTTCCCAGGGGAGATGCACGGTTCCTCTTTCCCTCCCTGCCCACCCACCCCCCATTCCTGGTCGAAGATGTGGCCTTTGCCGGGGGGGGGGGAGGCATTGTAAATAATAAATAAATAATTTTATGGTTGGGGGTCACCACAACATGAGGAACTATATTAAAGGGTCGTGGCATTAGGAAGGTTGAGAACCAGTGAGTTAAACTGTTGGACACTTCACATTAAAAAACAACAGCAACAATGTGACAAACAGGAGTGGGAAGGTTACTAGGGGAAGATGATGACTTTTGCCTCCCACAATAAATCCTGTGAACAAGGCAAAGTGATTGCACAATAAAAGTCTTGTGGAGAGGCACACAGACTTTGGCCATTCCTGCACCTGACTGTTATAGCGCGACGATTCCACTTTCAACCTCCTCTGGAATCCTGGGGTTTGCAGTTTCGGGAGGGGCCGGCCGGCCCCTCCCGGAACTGCAAACCCCAGGATTCCAGAGGAGGTTGAAAGTGGAATCGTCGCGCTATAACAGGCTCGTGCGGAAATGGTGTTGGAGAAGGAAAGGCTCCCTAAGCCCTCCCTCTGCTTGCCGGGATGCGTGGTTGTTGAAACACCGCTTGCAGGAAACTCCAGAGCTCAGGAGGCTATCAAGCAGGACGGCTCTTTCTTCCACCTCCCCAGCCAGGGAGGCCCAGAGACCGGGGGACTCCTTCCTTCCTTCCTCCCCCTCCCACACTCACCACACTCGCCGGCGGCTGCCGCGTACTGTCTCCCGCCCCAGTCAGCCGCCAAGAGCTCCGGGCAGCCTCCGGCCCCTTGGCCCTGCCGGCGGTGCAGCTCCTGCCTGAGCAGAGACAGCGGCGGGTACCGCTCCGTCAGAGCGAGCACCGGCCGGAGCGCCGCGGCCGCCAAGACCCACAGCAGCGTCAAAGGCAACCCCGGCGGCGCGGCAGCGACGCTTGGCCGGCGGCGCCCGGAGACGGCGGCAGGTGCCATCTTCGCAACACGCCTGCGCACAGTCATTTACCTCGCCCTTTTTTTTTTTTTCCCGGCGGTCCCCTCTCTCCCTCTCTCTCAGTCTCTCTCTCCCCCTCCCTTTGCGTCCGGTAGAGAGCGAAGTGTCGCGTTGCTTTTTGGGAACTGTAGTTCTGACGGCCGTCGACCTGTCTGAGCGGCGTATGGACTGCGGGACTACAAATACCAAGGTGCTCTGCGGCTCCTCTTTCTTTCCTACTCCGCCTGTACTCCGGGAAACCGGAAGGGGGCAAGGCGAGACTCCGGAAAAGGGGAAGGGCTGTTTCTGTGGTAACGGGGCGGAGGTCAGCCTCCCTCTCCAGAAACACCACCACAGTGTAGAAGATGGAAGAGCCTGGTCTGTACAGGTGCATTGAGTGCAACAGTAAAGCAACTGAATTGTACAAGGACTACCAGCGTGGCGTGTTGCGGCTTTCTATTTGTGTGAGTTATGTGAGGAGAAAAGCGCGGGACGGGCTGGTAGGACGTGTTGGCGGGGGGATGCGGTGCGCGTCGACTTATGGCAACCCCTTTAATTGCATAGGGTTTCTTAGGCAAGGAATACTCACAGGTGGTTTTGCCAGTTCCTTCCTACAACACTTGGTATTCATTGGTGGTCTCCCATCCAATTTCTAACCAGGGCTGACTCTGCTTGATTTCCAAGATTAGATCTAATGCCTTTAGGGCATTTAGGTTACTTAGGGGGGGGATTAAGCAGGGGAATATGCCTGGTACCCAGAGGAATGAAGAGGGAGGGTGCAGTTTAGCCAGGGATGAAATGGGGCTGAGATAAAAAGCAGATAGGTTGTGCCAGACAGAGCCAGTCCAGACTTAAGCTACTTGGTCGAATCAGGGAACCAACGGAGGCTGCGGGTTTTAGGTTTTACGAAAGGTTGCTGTTATTTAATTTTCTGTCTTACTGCCGTGGATGGAGACAAATGATTGTGTGAAGTGTGTGCTTGGCCAGGATGAGTGGGAGGTTTGCATTTGCCGCTCTGTCTCAGGCAACAGCATATTTTCGAATAACCCTGGTGTTATGGTGGCATTTGGTGCATATGCAACTGTTGTAGACTTTGAAGGTAGTTGAATTTGGAAAGTCTAAGTACCCAGGTGGTATTAACATTAAATAGGGTATCTGATATGCATTGTGTAGGGTGGTCCTACATTTCATTGATTTCAGTGGAATTTAAGATGTGGAAAGTGTGCTTTCGATAGCAACTGAAGGGAATTTTCCCCAATGCAGCCCTACTTCTGCATCTTGTTTCCAGAGCAAGTTGCCACTACAACCATAATAACTTTCTGTTCACACAGTGGCAGAGGTATGTGACAGAGAGAGAGAGAAAGAATTTTCCCTTGTGTGTTGTCTCTCCTTGTTGTCAACTGTGTAAGTCTTTCAGATGTTGGAAAAACCCTTGGTTTCTCAAAAGATCATCCATTTATGATCTCCTGGGGCAAAAAAGACAAAAATGTATTAGTGAAGCCTGTGATACACATTCTGTAGCCTGGGTGCGTGAAGTTCAAATATTTTCTGAATAACTGTGCTTGATTTGTACATTGTACCAGTCTAATATAGTTGGCATGTAATTTAAGTTTCTGACATATAAACTAGACCAAAACCCAGAAATAACATATTAAAAGTTAATTTTCTACCTCATTTTGTTAAAGAATCAACATTTTTTGTTTGTAATCACAATACACTCAAATAGCAAGATACAGTTGCTACGAATTTCATATTGTTTTTAAATGGTTGCTTTCGAAGGATAACCATTTGTAGTGATTTTTATTTACTTTCAAAAAATTAAAATGTTGTTAACTTGCTGGTTTTGTTCTTACTGTAACAGTCACATTTTATAATTTCCCCCAAATCATTTAATGCTAGTTAATTCCCTTCTGAGCTAACACTAATAAATTAGTTTGAATGCTAACTTTTATGAACTCTGAGCAGAGTGTTTGGAGATAGAAATATAAGTAAAATTGTAAGTAAAATGTACATGTATATTCTGCCCTAACCATAGAACTCAAGAATCACCTAATCAACAATCAAGTAAAGTATAGTGGCCCCTCAGTATCTGCTGGGGTTTGGTTCCAGGACTGTTCACGGATTCCAAAATCTGTGGATGCTCTAGTCCCGTTATATACAAAGATATGCTAAAATGGTGTCCCCTTTATAAAATGGTGGACAATTCAAAGGAGTGCTGGAGAGAGCCTGAAGATCTGTGAAATGGTGGGAGACTCCAGCAGAGTATACCTACACGTCAGCATAGTGCTTGGAACACAGCAAAAATCAATGTTTGCTTTTTGGCTTTTTAAAAAAAAATATTTTCAAGCCACGGTTGGTTAAAACTGGATACCTAACTTCGTGGATATGGAGGGCCAACTGAAAGTTATTATTCTGATTCATCAGGTATAGCCTTGAGATAAGTTTTTAAACAGGTCTTTCATACTCTACTCACACTTTTGTTAGAGAGCTGATGTTCTGGAACAGAAGAGGAGAAATTGTGACCCATGACCCATAGTACTCCAGGGCTTTTGGAGGATCTGGTTAATTTCCTGGTTAAATTTAAGACGGACCAATAAAAGCCAAAAGTGGCAAAATTGCCTGTCCTTTAGAGAGTCTGGTGGGATTTTTTTTTTAAGGGGAAAGGATGAAAAACTATTTTTCAAAAAAAATCTGGAGTTGAGGTATGTGGCCTTCTGAGGTCCTGCAGCGTCCCCCTCACCTCCCTGGCAGTTGTCTACCCTTATTCTAGAATAATGGAAACTTATTTGATGGGAATTTGTCTCTCTTCCCCCTGCCCAGGGTTATAAAAGTCCCCTTGATAATCTGAAAACATTGGGATAATTAAAATTCTCTCTGGATAGGATTAATCTCACACGTGACTTAATAGGAACAGATAGAAAGAATGTGATAATTAATTTTGATAAGTGAAGTTTAGATAACATTATCTGATATTTAGCTTCTAGTTCAATGTACTTACATTTTTAAAATATTTGGTTCAGTTCTGTGTAACTAATTGCCTGTACATTGAAGATAAGAACTGAAGGTTTTAAATCCTATGCCTGTATTTAATCTATGTTTTTCTACAGAAGCCTTTGGGTTTTGAAGAGTCAGTGCGACAGTATAACATTATAGCTATAATAATCTATTCCTTTATACTGTTAGATTTCACACTATATTTAACATAAGTTTTGATCCTCTCTCTGATTCTATTTTAATGTTATACAAACTGTTGGCTAACTGGCTTTTTCTTTTTAATTTTGTTTTTAACTTTTCCCTAGTTCAACTTTCCAATATATTATTCAACTCTGTCCCCTCCAATCTATCATTATTTTAATGGAGATTTATTTATTTAGTTATTTAGTTTTTTAAAATATTTATATTCTGCCCCAAATGCATTTATGGTGTTTTGAGTCTGCCATTAGCGTGATTCCTTTCTAACATTCAGATCTCAAAATGTTCCAGTTCTAGCCAGCATGACTGGTTCGGTAAAGGCAATAATAGTGTCTGGGTACTCTCTTGACCATCTAGAGCAGGGCTTCCTAAACGGTGCGCCGCGACACGTTAGTGTGTCACCTGAAGTGTATAGGTGTGTCACTTACAATCTTCGAAATGTATGTTATTATTTATAAATCATATATTTTAACAGTATATGAAAGGTTTTCATGAGATATGTTGTGTCCCTATACATTTTGTTATTACAATTTATGTATGTGTCTATATCTCTTATAAAGGGTTAGCTTAATCTCCAGTTTGCTTGTAAAACTGAAATTATTGTATCGCAAAATGATGCATGTCTAAAAACTGTGTCACCAACATGAAAAGTTTGGAAAACTCTGATCTAGAGAGTACCTATAGGAGGAAGAAGCTGAGAAGTGGGCCAAGTAGTTGTGTGAGCTTCTTCCTGCGTCTGCTGCCACTGAATTCAACCTTGTATGTGCTTAAAATATGAGTTAACTTTAGTAACTGTAACACATGTGGCATAGTTGATGAAAGAGGTAGATGGAGCCTACAGTGGAAATAAAACAAGTTTCAAATGCTGTTACATCTCTCCAGTGTCTTCTAGCCAATATATCTTCTGTTCTTAGCATAAAAAATAAAATGGAGGTCATTTTTGTAGTCTTTACTGTATGTCATCTGTTACCTGAACAAAAGCAGTATTTTTACCAACTATGGTCAAATGCTGCAGTTAGTATTACTTGCATTTAAAAATAACTAGCAGTTGGAACACATGAATGAATGCTAGGGTGTGCTTGAGCGATCACCTTTTGTTCACATTATTTTCCTTCTCTAGAAGCAGCCATTTGTGTCTGTTTTGTAGATTGTTGGATGCAGTTTTAAGATCTCAGCCAAATAATTACTTTAGGAAGTATAAGCAACTACAAAAAGGGGTTCATTCCATTCAATGTGCGTTGCAAAGTGATCATGAAACGTGATACAGTCTGTCAGTAAATGCAGGGGGCATGCTGGAATGCATGACCCACAGTTTGGCCGTCCTTAAAAGCAAGACAAAAACGTGTTAAGTCCCATAAAGCTGCCAGTGAATGAGGCCATTCGGTTTCGTCTAAAAACTACTCAGTTTATTGAAGAGCAAAGACTGATTACGTGTTCAGCTAAGTAAAATCCATGTCTCCAACAGCAGAGACAAAAGGAAAAAGGAAAAAACAGAATACAGGAATACAAAGAGAATGCACACTGCCTGTTTTTGTGCAGCTCTTAAGTAGGAACTAGTCAACAATTTTCACACTATGGGAAAAGGAATTACACTAGCCATAACACTGCTCTTGTTATGGGAAACGAAAGCTGGAGAGGCTCTCATAAACATCCTTATCTGTTTCTTTGTGCTGGGAACCGCTAGGAACTTCACAGACTGCTGTTGCTATTGCAGCACAGTAAACAAGAAACAATTAACCCTTAACACAGGAACAGACAGAGCTGTCTTGGGCTGTGAATGTCAACACAGTCCTCCTTCCACATTCGTAGGTTCAACTCTTGCTAATTTCATTATTCGTGAAGCGCCCATGCCTCCCCACACACATTCTCCTCCTCCCATTCCCTTGTATTTTGCCAGCTCGGAGAAAGAAAGCATGCTGAGGCAGAAGGTGATATGGGAGGGAGATGCATGCCAAACTTTTGTTGTATCCTCTGGAGCTCTCCCTCTCATACCTTTGCCTCTGCCCTGGCACTGAGAACTCATGGTGAGGCATAAGGTAAGGCAGTGGAGGGGAGAAGATGCGTGCACATGCACTTTCCTTGTGCTCCCCAGAGCTCTCCCCTCCCATTCCTTTGCTTCTGCCCTGGTAAGGTTGTTGTGGGGCAGACATACTCCTTCCTTCTCCACTCTGGAGCTCCCCTGTCTCACTCCCTTGCCTTTGGCCCAGATGCAGAGAAGAAAGGCTCCTGCACCAAAACCCCAGAAGGGAATGGGAGAGGGATCACAGGTGGAAGTTATTTGTGATATTTTCCCACTTTTGTGAGGGTTCTGCACCGCAAACCCTTGTGAATGTGGAGGGACCACAGTACTATGCAGTTAAGTACTGGTTTGAAAGTGAACAACAGGCTGGCTGTGTTACTGCAGTTATGATATGTCTGGTGAAAGCACTAGATATCCTTTTGATATCAAATAATTTGGCCTTTGCTTGACCTTTCTCTGCCACCCTATCCCGCGTGTTTGCAGAGGTCCACCGGACAAACACGTATTGGGCGCGGCCGTTAATGGTTGTACATTCCAAAATCCCATTCAGGCAGGCAACTTAAGCCTCTCCATTGCTTTAGGGAAAAACCTTCCTGCAAACCTGTTTTGCTCGGCACGCATCCACACAAAGCCACACGGTCAAGAGCTGAGCCATTCCTTTATGTCAGGCCATCAGTGTACTGGCCACACTATTGTCATTAAGTACTAAACCCATCATGCAAAACCTGACCTTTTCCAACTCCCTTGTCCAACCCCAAGTTTCCTTTGTTCTCACCGAGCATAATATAGCCTGTAGGTAATATTCACCCTATAAAAAGTCCCCACTTTTGGGACGTCCTCAGAACACTTTGGATCACCCTGGACTCCCATCCCGCCTTGCTGTTGCTCTGTCCAGTGAAATTTTCCACTCAGTTCCCAATAACTGAGTCTGCCTCCCTTCTTGGAACCCCGTCTTTCTCTCCAGGACTACAAGACCAGGTGTCGTATTACCCATTCCCCAAGCTCTCTATTTCTGTTTCCAAGTTAGCTAGTGTGCGTGTCGTCTTGTTTGCTGTTTTCCTCAATAAAACTGTTATTTTTGGTTACTTTAAAACTTGTCTGGCTATGCTCTCTGACCTGAAGCCGTAGACATAGGGTACAAGATCCTAACTAAAGTTACCCTGCCTCTCGCTAGCTTAAGAGAATGCTCGAGCTTAATTTCCCCCTGCTCGTATTTTATTTGGTTATTTGGGCACCCCTCCCACGACCCCCAACATACAGGGTAACAGCTGTTCTTAGCATTGCAGGTTCCGAATAATGAAATGCACTTAGAAAATTTGGTTTGGGGTTCTGTTTGATCAGTATTTCCCATCATCTTTTCATTTATTTCATTCATTAGTCTCCATCACATCCAGTCACTCCCTGTTTCTTTAAAAAAAAAAAAAAAGTATTACATTTTAAATTGCAGTTTGTAGCACCTAGAATTTTTTTTTCCTGAAGAAGCACTTTGCCATTTGGGAGGCAATGCAACAGGATTTGAAGGGTATGGAGCCCACTAATGTCCAGGAAAAGGCAAAAAATGAATTTTGGGCTTTCTGATACAATTGACTAATTTGCCTTTTTTGCGTTATCGTAAAGATGATATTCGCCTCCTGCTGTCCAGAGCACAGGTACACTCCAGAGACACAATGTCTAGTAATCAGTGGGCAGTATGTTTACCATCCCTTTTCATCAGCCTGTAACAGCAATAATACATCCTAACCAAGAGCTGCCATGCACCCCCTTGAAAGAGGTACTGCCTACTCCCCTTTGTTGTTAATGACCTTTCACAAGTACATTACTTCTGACATGAAAGCTTACTTTCAATATCTTACTCTGCAATTAAATTTCTGGACATGATGGCTGTGTTTATTTGTGGATTTCAGCCAATCAATTTTATGAACTATGCAACAGTATTCCATAAGTGGGCGTATCATAGACCCTTATAAGGGCAACATAAGACTTGTGGTTGAATTTTTTAAAATCCCTTCCTAATAATGTCTAATATTTATATGATCTTTCTACCAGAGAATAGCATTCAAGGCAGTATTCTAATACTGAGTTTTCATTGCCGTTGCTGTGGCATACAGCCTTCTGATGAGCTGTGTTGAATATATGTCTGGAATTCATCTATGCTCCTTGCTGTTGGAGGACCTGATGATATTTTCATGGACCTTTCAGATCATCTTGTAAACCACATGGCTCTGTTTCTATTTAATATGTAGCATGCAGTTAATCCTAAAATAACTGTCTTCAGAAAGTATATGATGAAATATTGAAATTTAAACATAAGTTCTTTTTATAAATAAAAAGTTATAATCATAGCAATAAGATTTTATGAGGTTTGAGAACATTCCTCTGTGTCAGGCTTTTCATTGTATGTACGTATTGTGGTCGGCAGACACTCTGGATGTAACTTGAAACTATTTATCTTGCTATATAATCAAAAACTTCCAATAAAAACTAAACAAGAAGATGTAGAACAGACTGCCACTTTTGAGGCACTTGGGCCCTCTCAAGAACTTTAATGAGTACTTTAAACAATATTGCAACTTGTGGTTTTTGGGGTTTTTTTTAACTTGCTTTTGCTCTCTTATTTTCAGAAATCCTGTCAGAAACCAGTGGACAAATATATAGAATATGATCCTGTTATCATCTTAATTAATGCTATATTATGCAAAGCACAGGCTTACAGGCATATTTTATTCAATACAGAGATAAATGTAAGTTTCAGGGGTTTTTCTTCTTATCTTCATTTACTATAAAATACTTAGCTCTTGTCACAAGGCATAATAAAAATATTGTGTCTGGATCTGATTTTTGCTTCTTTTTTTCCTTGTATTACCAATATTAACTTTACTTGGTTTCCTGTTCTAATGGCTGTGACTTGTTCTCTATTTATTTTTTTTTAAAGAAAATGCAAGATCTTAAATCCCTGCTATGCTAATATAACATATTCATTGAATGAATCATAATCGAACTGTCTATTGAATAAGACAGTAAGCAGCAGTGTTCTGAAAATAGTTCTGTATTTTAAAAGCTTGCTTAAGTAATATTGGCTGTCTTGCAGTCAATAGTTGTTTGTGTATGTCCTGGATGAGTGCTAATGAGGAAGAGATAGCCCATCTCTGGAAAACATTTAAGAAGCATTTGGACAGCCTCTTGTTAGGCTTGGTTCAGGCAGAATAATAAAATAAAGTTGGATATTCTGGTTTGTTAACTAACCATGGTTTGCCTAAGTCAAGAATTAATAGGAAACTATGGTTTATTCAGAAATTGAAGCTTTCAATTTTGTTGTTCCTGCTGCTGTTTTAATGTCTTAGTTTTAAATTGAAAGAAATATATTCTAGGGGTGCTGTTGTAGTTAGTGAAGTGGTAGCCAAGTGGCTGCTTGGATCTAATGAGAGCCAGGTTGTCGCAATTTTTATGCCAAGCATTGCACTATAATGTATAAAAAATGGCTTCTGCTTAGTAGTGTCAAACAGTCATTTGGCTCTTACCTACCTCACTACAATGCCACTGTAGCCACAGTTTGGTAAACCAGCCAGCCCACCTGGAGGAAGTCAAGAAGATGGCTAGCAGAGAATGAAGCGTTGGTACTTACATGAACGGTCATTCTGGGATGACAGGAGGAGCAATCCACAACACATGGGTTGTATCCCTCGCGCGCCAGCCGAAGCAGGAGCCGTCAACATTCCATTTAAAAACAACCGTTAACTGCTCCCTGTCCCTCTCCGTCAGTTCTGTTTCCTAGCGTACCTATTTGATTGTTTGCCTCAGTCGTATCTTCTATGCCATGGAAAATTGTTGTATTTCCTTCCATATGTTCTCCACCCCAGACCTACACTCCATACATTAGGCGTACGGGTGGGCGTGGATTGCTCCTCCTGTCATCCCAGAATGACCGTTCACGTAAGTACCAACTCTTCATTCTTGGGCTGACAGGAGGAGCAATCCACAACACATCGGACCTTCCCAAGCTGTTTCCTGGGTGGGTACATTCTTAAAGCACAGCCTGCAGCACACGGCGGCCAAACACCGCTTGCACAGATGTATACTTGTCCAACTTTTATTGTCTAATAAAAGTGGAAGACTCTTTCCAGCCTGCCGCAGAGCACACATCCTCCAGAGAACAGGACGATGCATCTGCCACCGAAGTCGCCATCATTCTGGTGGAATGCGGCCACACATTTTGTGGTCGAGGCTGTTTAGCATAGTCATAGCAAAGGCAAGTACATGTCTTGATCCACCCAGTAATAACTGACTTGCTGGCTCTCTGACCCAAAGTCTTTGGCTAGAAAGACAGTAACAAGGCATGCGAATGCCTGAAACTTTTTTAATGTGAGCCTTTACTACTCTCCTTACATCCAATGCGTGCCACTTCTTTTCCAAAGCATGCACCGGCTTCGGACAGAAAGTTGGCAAATGCATTTCCTCTGGTCGAGATGTTGATGACATCCATTTTGGCAGGAAGGAAGGATCGAAACCCAATGTCAGTCTGTCCAGTTCAAATCTGCACAAATGCTCATTGACCGACAGTGCTGCCAACTCTGACACCTTTCTGGCTGATGTCACCCCCAGCAGGAATGCAGTCTTGAAAGTTAGGAACCTCAATGAGGAGTCCCGTAGTGGCTCAAATGGTGCCGATGTTAAGTCATTGAGCACAAGATTAAGGACCTAAGCATTAAACCTATGCACTGTCGGAAAAGAAGTCAAGGCTGCACCTCTGAGAAATCTCTTTATATGGGGATGTTTAGAGAATGACTGCCCATCTGCAGTCAGGAAAACCAACAATGCCACCACCTGCCTTTTCCAGGTGTTCGGGCACAAACCTCTCTCCAAGCCATCTTGGAGGAAATGTAAGATGTGGGAAACCTGCACATCCTCCTCTGCCATCTGAGTGGTACCCTTGACGCATCAGAAACTTCTGTGCGATTCCATGCTGCCAGACTCAACCACTTGGGGTCCAGATGAAACACTGGCCCCTGGGTAAGTCTTCCCTCAGTGGTAGCCTCCACGGAGGCCTCTGAGCCATTTGCAGCAGCATCGAAAACCATGGCCTTCTTGGCCAGTAAGGCACTATCAGAACCACTGTCACCTTCTCCATGCGGATCTTTGACAGAACCTTCTGCAAGATCTGGATTGCATGAACGCACAGTGCAGGCCTGGCGGCCACTTCACTGACAGAACATCATGTGCCTCTGCACCTCTGCTGTCATCTGTTGAAAAATACCTTTCTAATTTGGCATTTCTGGCAGAAGCGAACAAGTCCCCTAGTTGCTGACCAAAACTAGTGGTTAAGGTGTCGAATACCTCTAAATTGAGAGGCCATTCTCCACGGTGCAGCCAATTCCTGCTCAAGTAATCCGGCTGCACCTTTGTCTCTCCTTTCACGTGAACCGCCATGAGTGAGCTCAGATTCTTCTCTGCCCATCAAAACAGCCTGGTTGACTCTGCCACCAAAAGCACTGAATGTAAACTGCCTTGTTTGCAAATGTAGGCTTTGGCTGTCATATTGTTTGCGAAAACTTTCACAAGGTGGAGTCTCACTAGGTGCCGAAACTGCTACAGCGGCAGGCAAATGGCTTTCACCTCTAGGTAGTTTACGTTGTGCCGCCTGTCCAAGTATGTCCAAATGCCTTGCACTGAACCTCCTTCGCAGCGTGCACCCCAGACGCTGAGACCGGCATCTGTTGTCACATGGACCATGTTGCCAATATGGATTGGAATCCCCTAAGCCACCTTCCTCTCCTTCATCCACCAGCAGAGTTCTTCTCAAACCTGCTGTGTCATAGCCACCTGGTAATGTCTCTTTAGCGATATTGTCACCTGATATAGCATCAGTAGTCTTTGCTGAGACTTCACATGGAAACTGTCCCACTGCATCAGCTGCGTTGCAGACACCAGTATGCCTAGCAGCCTTGCCAGCCTCATTAGATCCGCTGACCTGCAACTCAATAACTCTGCAGTTTCCTGCCTTAACTTGACTAACCTGTCTTGGGGAAAAGGTACAGTCTCCCTTTCTAGGTGTCTATCCATGCTCCCAAATGTGTGAGCACCCCGACCGGCTTTAAGGAACTTTTATCTAGATTGAGGAGGAACCCATAGCCCCTCAATGTGCAAATGGTTAGCTGCACATCCTTCCTCAGCCTGACCTCTGAATCCCTAAACTCTGGGGAATGCTATCAGTGGAACCAGCACCCTCGTGAACACCCGAGGTGCTGATGCCAAACCGAAAAGCAGAGCTTTGAATTGGAAGTGACTGTTCTGGTAATTGAATCTTAGGTATTTCTTGTCCTCTTTGCTCATTGGAATATGCAAGTAAGCCTCCTTGAGGTCTATGGAAGCCATATAACCCCTCAAGGAAAGATTATCTCTGATCGTCTGAAGAGTCTCCATTTTGAACTTCCTGTATTCCACAAAGGTTTTGAGGCACCTTCAATTCAAAACTGGTCTGTAATTTGCCATTTGGGAACAACAGAAAACGTCGAATACACCCCCAGAAATTCCTGTCCCCAGGGACTCTCTCGATTGCACCTATTTGTAGTAAGTGTAGAATCTCTTGCAAAACTATTCGCTGCTTTACTTTGTCCTTT
Source organism: Ctenosaura bakeri (assembly GCA_948474755.1). Classification (NCBI taxonomy): domain Eukaryota; kingdom Metazoa; phylum Chordata; class Lepidosauria; order Squamata; family Iguanidae; genus Ctenosaura; species Ctenosaura bakeri. The sequence goes on along the minus strand of CAOLHI010004839.1, from coordinate 40,795 downwards.
GCTACTGGAGAGTGAACATAACTGTCCCTCGATCTGGTATGGAAACGTATTTTCTACCCCTGGGTTACTGCTTGCAGAACCCAATGATCTGATGTTATCTGAAGCCATTCGCGACCGAAGGAGAGATGTCCTTCTCCCACTGCCTGATGCTGTGAGTCAGTATTGAGGTTTACCTTGCTTGGAGTTACCTCCAAGCTTTCCCTGACCTTGTCGTGAGTACTAAAATTGTCTGCTATTCTGACTCCTCTGTCTATTCCATTGGAATCTGTAAGACCTATATTCAGATTCTCTTGCTGAAAACCCGTATGATTTGCCTCCACGAAAGGAGTAGTTGGAGCCTCGGAAAATCCACTTTCTTTTTCTGCATGGTGGGCATTACATGTTTTTTCTTTTTCTTTTTTTAGTCTCAACCAAGACCTTCTCCAATGCTTTATCTCCAAACAGGAGTTCTCCTTGAAAAGAGACAAAGGCCAGATTATTGCAAGACTTTTGGTCTGCGTCCCAATGCCTTAGCCACAGAGAGAGTCTCACGATTGTTAACAAATTTATATTCCTTGCTGCAAACACGGTGGCATCATGTGCAACATCTGCCACATATTTTAATACTCTCTGCACTCTGTCAGCAGCCTTCATATGGTCTTGCACACTCAAATCCTGGTTATCCAGAATTTTCCGAGCCCAGAGAACCCCTGCGCTGGCAAACATGGAGGCAGCCACAGAAGCCTTTATAGTCCGAGATGACGCTTCATGCGCCCTTTTTAGGAAGGTTTCCTTTGCCTCCTTCCTTTCAATTACTGTAGCTACCAGATTTCCTTTACTATTGTGCTCGCTACCTGTGTCTTTGACATTCTGTAACCCTAATGTTTGCAGCACTCTTTTTAGGGTGTTACGGGACACCTGCATCTCAAACAACCTATCTGAATCCAAGTGGTCATCCTCTTCCTCATCAGTACCAACAAACTCTTTGTCCTCTAACTCTTCCTGTAGCTCATCATCTATGTCACTACCCCTCATTTTCTGGTGCTCACTGTTTTCCTCCTTTCTGTTCACCTTCCCCGCTTGAGGGTTTTATCTTTAATGTGGCCCACATTGCCATTCTCCGTGCACTGAATTCGCCTTTCCTTGAATGGTGGCTGATCTAATTCATTAACAGCAGCCTCTTGTTCTTTTGGTTTATTAGTCAAATTCATTAGGTGGCATATCATAAATTGATTTTGAAAATCACACAAAACAGAATTCATTGTATTCAAATTCATTTGATTATAATTCCTAGGTGGCAATTGTGTTGAAACAGCCGATTGCATTTTTTTTTTATTTCTGGCAGTAGGCCTTGCTCCTGGGCCTCAGCCCTCAGCTCGGCTTGCTGGCAGTCCAACATGGCGGACCCCTGTGCCACATGTGAATCTGATTGGATGAGCCCTCTGGTGCCACATGTGAATCTCTGATTGGATGAGCCCTCTGAGCCAACGCTCCGCCCACTGCTCTTTCCTCAGAGGCCTCTAAGGCCCTGCAGGAACTACTCTGATTTGCTGTGGAATGCCGAAAATCAAGATGGCGGCCTGAACTCTCACTGGTAAGCACTTGTGCAATCTCCGACATATTTGTGTCAGATTTCTTTCCCTTTTTACCTTATCTAGTTTTGCCTTCACCACAGGCTTTTTAACGCTTGCAGCGCCAGACACCATCTTAACTTTCTCAAGTTCACTCCTGTTAGAGCTTTGAAAAATCTTTCTCAAGTCCCCTGCGTGGCCCTCCTAAGCCAGCTTTTGAGGCTTGACTCTGGCCACCTTGGTACCATCCTCGTCTGTGACCCGCGCCATCGCGGTTTTCTGGACGGGATGCGAAGGGAGTTTAGGCTTGCCTTCGCCAGGAGAGGCGTTCTCATCGTCCGTGACCCACGTATTTGTGGTTTTCTGGATGGTATGTGAAGGCAGTTTAGACTTTCCTTTGCCAGGAGAGGAGTTTTCATCGTCCGTGACCCACGTATTTGTGGTTTTCTGGACGGTATGTGAAGGCAGTTTAGACTTTCCTTTGCCAGGAGAGGAGTTTTCATCGTCCGTGACCCACGTATTTGTGGTTTTCTGGACGGTATGTGAAGGCAGTTTAGACTTTCCTTTGCCAGGAGAGGCGTTCTCATCGTCCGTGACCCACGTATTTGTGGTTTTCTGGACGGTATGTGAAGGCAATTTAGACTTTCCTTTGCCAGGAGAGGAGTTTTCATCGTCCGTGACCCACGTATTTGTGGTTTTCTGGACGGTATGTGAAGGCAGTTTAGAATTTCCTTTGCCAGGAGAGGAGTTTTCATCATCCGTGACCCACGTATTTGTGGTTTTCTGGACGGTATGTGAAGGCAGTTTAGACTTTCCTTTGCCAGGAGAGGCGTTCTCATCGTCCGTGACCCACGTATTTGTGGTTTTCTGGACGGTATGTGAAGGCAATTTAGACTTTCCTTTGCCAGGAGAGGAGTTCTCATCGTCCGTGACCCACGTATTTGTGGTTTTCTGGACGGTATGTGAAGGCAGTTTAGAATTTCCTTTCCAGGAGAGGAGTTTCATCTCCGTGACCCACGTATTTGTGGTTTTCTGGACGGTATGTGAAGGCAGTTTAGAATTTCCTTTCCAGGAGAGGAGTTTCATCATCCGTGACCCACGTATTTGTGGTTTTCTGGACGGTATGTGAAGGCAGTTTAGAATTTCCTTTGCCAGGAGAGGAGTTTTCATCATCCGTGACCCACGTATTTGTGGTTTTCTGGACGGTATGTGAAGGCAGTTTAGACTTTCCTTTGCCAGGAGAGGAGTTTTCATCGTCCGTGACCCACGTATTTGTGGTTTTCTGGACGGTATGTGAAGTCAGTTTAGACTTTCCTTTGCCAGGAGAGGAGTTTTCATCGTCTGTGACCCACGTATTTGTGGTTTTCTGGACGGTATGTGAAGTCAGTTTAGACTTTCCTTTGCCAGGAGAGGCATTCTCATCGTCCGTGACCCGCGTATTTGCGGTTTTCTGGACGGTATGCGAAGGCAGTTTAGACTTTCCTTTGCCAGGAGAGGCATTTTCGTCGTCCGTGACTTGCATATTCGCAGTTTTCTGGATGGTAAGTCATTTTCCTTTAGGCAAACCGTTATCCGCGACCCGCTGTACAGTGGTTTTCTGGATGGGTTGTATCTTTTCCTTGATCGAGCCCTGTGCTACTGCGCTGCTTCGGCTCAAGGGCACATTAGGCTTCTCATTGCCTGGCTTTGCTGCATTGTAACCTCAAACCTGTTAGAAAAAACCTCAAAAACCTGTAAAATAATTAATTGTTTCAGAGAGGGACGAAAAATGCTTCCCGCTGGGTCGCAGGAGAAAAAGGAACTGACGGAGAGGGACAGGGAGCAGTTAACGGTTGTTTTGAAATGGAATGTTGACGGCTCCTGCTTCGGCTGGCGCGCGAGGGATACAACCCATGTGTTGTGGATTGCTCCTCCTGTCAGCCCGAGAATGTTAAGGGTTGTGGGCAGTGGTGACAGCATCTGCATTAGTTTTCTGAGGTCTAGCAGGCAAGATACTAGGCTCAGTTGAATAGCCCATAACATTTATTTAGCTGTGCTTCATACCAAAGATGGGCTTGGTTTTTAGATTACTGTTCATTATAAAAGGGGCCTCCCAATTATAACAGGTGCTGAGAGAAAATATTTTTGAGAAATAGAGGGATCTCCCCTTTTTTCCTGTAATGCTCCCCATCTCTCAGCCTAGACTCAGCAATAAATCAGTGAGTCAGCCATTGGGGAAAACAACTAACTTGTTTCTCCCTCTTATCTCATCTTTACTAGATCAAGAGCCTAGGAAAGGTGGGAAAGAGAAAGAGCAATAGGGAAAGCTGATGTGCAGCAAATGATTGTTGTTTCATTTCCTCCGTTGCCATTGTTGCACTAGGCATGAAGTGTTTCAGAGTAAGGGTGCAAGAGGAGAGGAATGGAAAGAGTTGGGGCATCTTGTGCACAGAGTTAGCTCCTCATCTTTGAGTCTTTGGTTCTTCCAATTTCCACTTCCCAGTGTGAGAAGAGTAGGGTAAACTGTCTCCTTATATGATGTCAAATTGGAGAAAACAGGGTTTATTTAAAATTTTATATACCATACACCATCCTTCAAGCTAGTTAGATTTTAGCATGGCTTGTATTTTGTGAATGAGAATGGGGGATTATGATGCTTACAGACCTGAATAGATGCAATGGCTTAGAGTGCTTACTATCAACATTGACTATTATGCCAGCTGTGTCCCTTTCCAGAGCTGGAGGATGTAAAGATGGTAGTGCACATACTGGTAGTCTTATGGCTAGACTTCTGCAGTGTGCTGTATATTGGGCTACCTAAATACAAAGTACAGAAACTTCAGTTAATTCTAAACAAGGCAGCAAAATTGGTTACTGGTACATCTAGGAGTAATCATATTACACTCTACTGGTTGTCGGTTAGTTTCTGGGCAACATGCAAAGAATTGGTTGTTACCTTTAAAGCCGAAATGATTTGTGTCCAGGTTACCTACAGAAATACTTTCTCCTATACAATCCACCCCATACTTTCAGGTCCTCTGCAGGACACTTCAGTCAGCCACAATCATGCTGACGACTGTTACCCAGAAAACCTTTTCTTCAGCCACACCCAGTCTGTGGAATGACCTCGTGAAAGAGATTTGATAGCTGAATTGCTATCCAAGTTCAAAGCAGCCCTTAAAACTAATCTCTTCTGGCAGGCTTGTCCAGATGATTTTTAAATGATTAATTTTAAAGTTTTTATCAAGTGTTTTAGTATGTATCAATTTTATATGCTTTTTTAATGGTTTTATCTGATCTTTTAAATGTGTTGTGTGTTTAAGTTGTTGTTCTCCACCTCGATCCATAGGGAGAGGTGAGTAAGATATTATTATTACTGATAAAACATTTTAAATTAAGTGTCCACCTCTGATGCAAGTCATTTTTCATACTGCAGATTCATGGCAAGCTGTGCATATTCTGTTTGCTTTGTGAAGCTTATCTCAGGTGGTTGCAGCTACAGGATTCAAGCCAAAGTCCTGATCCTGATGATTTAATTAGATATGCTAAAGAATGGGATTTTTATCGAATGTTTGCAATAGCATCTATGGGTAAGGTCAAGTAAGTGTTGCTAGATATTCTTTCTAGTCCTTTAAAAGTCATTATTTTAAAACTTTAAACTTGCCTAAATGCGTTGTAATTACTAATGCAGAATAGATGTATTGTTGGATCCTTTGTTTATCTCTTGACTTCACTGAATTTGTTTGCATGACACCCAGTGGTCTCATCATAGCATTCTGTTTTCTGAATGGGCACACATGTGAAAATAGTATTGCAGGACTTTGCTGGAAAATCAAATATGGCTGGAAACATTTTCCAGCACAGTATTTTGAACTTGAGCCTGTTTCAAATTTCTGCTCTGTTATAAGCCTCATGATAGGCCTTACCAAAGACCTGTTGAAAGGTTTTATTTTGTTATTTACTGGAACCCTGAAGTCCACTGATTGGAGCCAGATGCAATATGGTGACTTGGGTTGGAGCCAGATGCAGGTTGTGTCCAATATACTGAGAAGGTATGCATTAAAAATATTTATAAGTATTTCTAAATAACAATAGAAATGCTACAATAACAGCCTGGATCTCAAGGGAAGTTACTTTTTCTGCTGCTAAAATACAGACATTTTATTGTTTGTATTTTACGACACTGTTTCCCAGTGCCTGCCTGACCAAAGAGGCAAGTGGGGGTCTTTGCTTGTATTATAACTCTCCAGACCATCTTAGCTGACAACAACAAAAACAACATCTTCACAAAATGTAGGCCTGTAATTCTAGCATTGTCATTTTCTTCTCCTGTATGATTTTTAACACCTTCACCTGATGAAGACACTAGTGAAGCTTGCATGATGTGTTTTGTGCATTTTGGTTGGCCCAATAAAAGTATTGCTGTTTTGTGGATTTTGGATTTATTTTATTCTCAGGATGGCAGGAGGATAAATCCACCTTACGTGGGTTTTGATCCCTCGTGCCAACCTGATGGCTAACATGACTACACCTGGATGTATCTAAATTAGTGGAGATGAAGGATTCAAAGATGTAAAGTGTTCCACAAATAAAAACAACTAAAGTATATATAGTTCTCCATCCACATTCATGGGTTTGACCTTCACAAATTTGATTATTCACATGGTGTCCACTTGCCTCCCCTCAATTCTTTCCCTCCTATTCACTAGCCTTTTGCCCAGGTGCACTGCGTTCCTTCTCTGTGCCCTGGCAAAAGACAAGTGAATGAGTGAGGGAAAGGTTTGCAAGTGTGCAAGCCTTTCCTTCTCCATTCTCTGCCTGTCACCCATGCCTGCAGAAAGAAGGCAGGGCATGCAGTCAACAGGCAGGGTGGGGGGGAAGCGTTTCCCCTTCGATTCACCTGCCTGTTGCCACACGTGCAGAGAGAGGGCAGGGCATGTGAGCTATAGGCAGGAGAACGGAGCAGGGGGAAAGCCTTTTCCCCTCCATCCCCCTGCCTGTCACTGGCAGAGCAGAGAGAAGGCAGACCTTGGGTGGTGGTGGGGAATTATTCATGGTTTTTGGACTTTTGCAAGGGTTCTCCACCCTGAACCCTCACGAAAATCTACAGGCCACTGTATTTTATGATGTCAAAGATAACTGATACCTGTATTTTAAGATGTAAACAACTAATAAAAGGCCAACTGCATGAGATAATTTCCTTGCTATTGTTAAATTACTGGACATGAGAATGCTGATTGATTTACAGGGCAGAGAGAAATACAATATTGGGAGAAGGACATGCCAGAGTAGAGAAGAGTGATTAGATCAATAAAGGGCCAGTGTGGACCTTTGGATGTAGTTAACTGCAAGCTCCTGTTCCTTATGCTGGGTAGGCATGTTAATTGCAGTGCAACAAAATCTGAAGCCACAGTTGCTTACCTGTAGGATAGACAGTTAAAGGCAAATCACCTCTATAATCCTCCTTCCTACCACTTTGGCTGTACTAGCTCCGGTGGGAATCCCTTTTGTTACTTAATGTCAGATTAGTAGTCTGGAAGACTGCTATCATTGAGACTTGATCCTGGAAGAACAAATAATTCTTACATGTGTTACAGGTAATTACTTGAGGCAGGAGAGGTTCCCCAGCTTTATTCTCTAGGTTTCAAAAGAGAGCAGCAAACTAGTTGGAAAAGAGAAGGCAAATGTGTGTGGTGGTCTATGGCAAGCCCACCCACCGATCACCTGTCTTCTTGAACATTAATTTTGCAAAACAAGATGTGAAGTGGTAGATGTAGAATCCACCTAGATGCCTGAACAGATTGGATTAGGATCTCCCAGGTTACTTGTGCTGAGGGGTTTTAATTTCTAGGGAGTGACTCATAGCATTGACACATTTGCTAATGATGCCTCTGTTCTCTTGCATCACAGAGCTGATGACAGTGAAATGATTTTAGAGATGACCAGAGTTGTGAAGGCATAGGAAATATTAATTGGATGTAGGCTAGATCCCATTTAATAAATATTTTACTGTGATAGAAGCAGAGAGCCTTCTTTTCTGCAGCCATTTGACTCATACAGAGTAGACTACTGGAGCTCTTCCAAACAGTGTAAGGTATTTTGTACTAGACAGCTACCAGCCAGTAACTCTTCTTTCAGTCTTGAGAAGGAGGTTGAGTGTATTATAGCCACTCAGCTCCCAAGATTTCCTGGTTGAAATTGGTTATGGGTCTATTTTGATCTAGTTCTAGCATAGTTTGTAGACTGAAATACTCTTGGTCCCTACAATGGATGATTAATATTAAGAACTGAACTAGGGGAGTGACTGAACTAGGTTAAATATAAGCAAAAAAGCTGAAACTCAAGCCAGAGAAGAGAAGTACCAGTGGTCAAAAAAACCTACCAGCTCAGTGATGCAGTGTCAACCAATTTGGATGGGATGTGCTTCTGCTGAAAAATTGTAGTTTGAGAATACTGTAGAAGAAAACTCAAGTCCTTAATATTTGTGTGGTAACTGTGGCCAGAAATGTTTTTGCTTAGTTTTGCCTAGTACCAGCAGTGGAGCTGGAGGGGGGCGGGGCCATGGCGCACAGAGGCAGAGCCCTAAAAACGTTGCTGCCAGGGGCAAACTGCCCCAGTCACACATACACCATCCCTATACAACTGGCTGGTACTTTGACTCTCTGTTGGACCCAATCATGGACGTGTATGCCAGGCCATTGCTTGGCATAACTAAAGCTTTTGATTACTACCTTTTAAAACCTTTAATGGCTTAGGGACTGTATCCACTTTTATCAATAGGCCTATTGCCTGAATACTAGCTTCCACATGTAATTCATTCCATAGCAAGCTGCTCAAAGACCCAATGTGGGTATATATAGTAAAATGTTGCAAAGGCATATTGTTTATGATTGACTTTTTAAACAACCATTTTCTGATGTCAATTGATTCTCAAAATGACGTGTTTTTATCTATTTCTGTCTCTCATTCAGAACAAGCTGCCTTTTTGACTGGCATCTTCAGTACTCTATGGTTAACAAAATCAGTAGCTCTGAGAACCAAGGAAGATTTCACCTTTCTTCTGAAAGCATTGCTACTATCTAGCTACGGAAAACTTCTGTTGATTCCAGCTGTTATTTGGGAACATGACTATACTCATTTGTGCCTCAAGCTCATTGAAGTTTTTGTCTTGACATCAAACTCTCAAGCAATTCAAGGTATTTTTCTAATTCTATTCAACTAATGTAATAAAGCTGTTAAGTAGGCTAGGATTGCAAATATTCACTCAGTCTAGATATGCAGCTGCCAACAGTTTCAAGGCTTTTCCATCATTAAAGTGTAAAATATTACAGAAGGAAACTTTGAACTGAACTGATTCTAGTAGCTTTTTATCTTTAGAATAGTGTTTTATTCTTTTAACTATAGATTGGAATTGTTTTAATACTGTGAATAATTTTGTTTCAGTATTCGCTTTTCTTAATTCTAAGTTGCCTTGAGTCCCAGTTTTTGAAGAAAGGTGGGATACAAATAAAGATAACAACTTCATACAGAGAGTTGAAACTCTCATGCAGAAAGATGGAATACCTGACATTAGACCTGTATAGATGTGAAGTTTGTGCAGTACACCAAAATAGTAAAGACTAAAGGTCTGATAGAAGTGATATTATGGTTGAACAAGGAGTTGTAAAAATTTAGAAATGTTCAGCCAATGAGGAAAACCATATTTTAAAAAAATTATTAAAAGTTTTGAGCAACAAAACTGTGATAAAAATAAACGTCAAATTATAACTACTATTAACCTTAAAAGTACATAAAACTAGCAAGACAATATGAATATGATTTCCAGCTTTCCCAGTGTAGATTCTAAGTAATTTGTAAGATAAAAACTTCTCTGATTATACATAACCTTCATGTGCTTCTACTGCTACTCTTTCAGATACTAATTGCTTAATCCTACAGTCAACATGTTCTTTCCTTTCCTTTTCTTGCCAGATGTATTAAAACTTTTAATAAAAATTAAAAAAAAGGAAAAACAGCTTTTTTTTGACTTTCAGTAAAAAAACAAAACAAATCTGGAGCAATTTGAAATATGTGCAATATGTGCAGTTCTTACGTTAACATCATACCCAACCGTATCCTATGGAATTATCAACATAAAATGCTTCATTCAAAGCTTATAAACAAGCTTAGCATGTAAAATTCTACTTTTTGACATACTTATGAAATCCAAAAATATAAGTGCCTACATTTTGTACAAGCAAAATTGTAAATATACTCCATGTAAGAGGAAGCTGCAGGTTGATTCATTGAGTGATATTTGACTACATGTATCTTAGTTTTTTGTCATCTGAGAACTAAGGAAGTATTGAAAATAGAAAACAGAAATTTGGTAGCAGACAATAAACACTATTTGGACAGAAACAGTCGCTATCTTGTAGAATAAACTGACAACATATTTGGATATAAAGCTGAACTCAGTGTTGAAAATATTGAACTCTTCAACACAGAAGCAATGAAGGCTCCTCTGTTATGCTCCAATCACGATGATGCAGAAGTGGGTTTGAGTTTTATGTGTCTAATGTATGCATAAGAATTAGTGTTCTCTAATTCTATAGACACTCTTAGATCAAAAGTAGTTTCTGGCATTAAAAAGCATTTCACTATCTCCAGAAAAAGGTAGTTCATCTGGTTTTTTTCTGCTTTGCTGCACTTCCAGTTTTTGTTTGGAATTTGTTGCTGTTCTTTAACAGTGTAATGTTAATATATTCCAGATCTGGTGTTTATGCTCTCTGCCTTAAAGACCCCCTACTGAGTCTTTAAGAAAGTCAGGCAAAATCACTTCTGGTTCCAGTGGGGTTCAGTGTCTAATATTTTTCTGAATATCTTCTGCTAATATCTCTGCATGTTGATTGTGTGAGACGTTTGCATTACCTCATCAACATACGTTCTGGCACTAATGATATTTATGTATGTCATCTTTAGTAAGCACATAGAAACCACCATCTATATTTTAAAGAAATGTTTACATTTATTAATAGTAAAGGGTTATTTCCTGTCTTGCGTATATAAAAGCAATTCTTCATTATTGTAGTAGAATCACTAAAATTAGATCCTTTTCCTGAAGTTCAAGATTTTTCTGACTGTTTATATAAGATTTGTAAGCCATAATTTTAAAATAGCATTAGCTACCTTAAAAAGGAATTAAATATTATTAGTGGACATCCATCACCTTATTTTCACCTGGCTTAAAAACAGATAAGACTGATGGTACAAGTACTGTTCATGAAAATCAATCTCAGTTGTGATGAATGAAGAAAGTCTTCTTACATACGCTACCTGTGATTTTATGATTATGATTATCTGCCTTTTTAACTGATGCTTTTATTAAATGTAAATTTTCTCCTTTTTTTAAAAAAGATAATATTATGTGCCTTTTTCAGTAGAGAAGGGAGTTTTATGAACAGTCCTGCAATGTTAATTTCCAGAGTGAAGCAACTGCAATATCCAGAGCCCTACCATTTTGCTCCTTTTAGGGTGGGAGGTGGGGAAGAACTTTCTCATTTTGTTCCCAGCAGTTCCACATGTCCTCCTGAACACAATAGGAGGGCATTAACTGCAGAGCCTGTTTGGGGACAAATTAGAGCAATACCAGAGCTTAGGATCCTTTCCCAAAATGCCTTTCCCAAAATGTTACATTCATGTACCCATTGCTGGTAAGACACTAATGACAGTGTTTTTCACCTCTGCCTCAAAGGGACCTTTAGTGAAGTATATGCTGTTGTCTCAGCCTCTCTCACTACTGGTGGAGCATAATTTCCACTGTTCAGTAATCATTTGATCCCTTTCCAAGGGATCATGCAATAGTTCCTTAATTTGATTGATGAAAAGCTATTTCTCAGGGTTAAAAGGAAAGGCTGTCTTGAGCAATGACCAAGATAGCACTGAAAAATATAAAAAATATCTTGAACTTTTTTCCTCTCGAATTAGGACTGATGGGCCATTTATTAATTTTAAAAATTGTTGATTGATATGTGATTTTCAGCTTTAATATCACATTGTTTAACACTACATATTATTCTCAATCCTGTAAGTTTTATTCATAACCATTAATTATTAACCAGGAGTATTTCTTATCACTTTGGAAAATTATTTTTATTATTTATTATATTTAATTTTGTTATTTTTATTCTTTTATTATTTCTGAAACAATGTCCACCTGTTTTCTTTCTTTTGCAGTTACCTTGAACACAAGTCGAAAACTTTGTCTGGTGGCCATCTTAAGTGGATTAATTTTGGAATATGGTGTTATCTGTTTATTACAGAAGATAGGATGGAATGTTTGAAACACTCCTGTTGTATTATGCTAATGGTGAAAATTCTTGAAAATGCAAGAAAAAAACTCTGCCTTTCAAGTTGTTAGCTTTGTCACAGTTTACTACATGCTAATTATAAATGCACTGGTAATATAATACCGAAGTAAGGCTTTTCATACCAAACAGGAGACAGTAACAGGGAAAGAACGGAAAACAACCCAAGAAATTTAGGTATAATGCACTGATACTTAACTTTTACTTACTTTTACTTAACTTTTATAACATAGTTGAGTACTCTTGGTTTGTCAGAAAGGTCTTAGAGTGGTGCTCCTGGTGTCCAAGACCACTAAGATCCAGCTATGGCCCATTTTCATGCAATATTGTTTTGTACTTTACATTAAAAAGAAGAAAGAAACTTAATTAACTGTTTCATTATGATGAAAAAGGAGAAAATTTCTACACTCAGAAGGGAACGTAAAATGCTATCCTATTAAAAGTATAATATCAGTGGCATTCTTCAGTATGTGATTAAATCTGTATCCATCATTTAGACTGCAGTCTTGTACCTACTTAAATCAGGGTTGAATGGGAGAGGAATCTAACAACGATTTTGAGACAAAGCTTTCATGGATTTCAGTTCATTCCTTCAAAGGTGCTGATGGAATACAGTGTATTTAAGCAAATGTTTTGAGAAGAGTTCTTTTGTTACAATTGTAACTGTTATGAAGATAGCTATTTTAATATATAGGTAGTGTGCCAAGAAACCATTGTCTCTTTACTTACCTTGATGGAAATTGTGAATATAACACAACCAGCATATTCTGTTTCCAATCTTCCTTTGACCTTTTATTTTTAATTGATTCCAGAACAAAATTGATGTTGTAGGTGATATTATAAGGACATGTAATGTTGCTACCAAAGTAGCTGTGAGGACAGAGTTGGCAGCAGGGTTTGTAACAGGTTCTTGTCCTTGTATTTCCATCCATGTGTCCTGTTCTGGTGAATAATTGTTCACAGTTGTGGAGCTACCTGTAGGTCTGCAATATAGACCCTGTGAGAAGGCAGTATTATTCTCTAGAACTTGTTACACCTTGTTGATTATACATTTGGGTAGTCTCAACTGGGAACTCTAGATAACTAGTGGTATTCTACTGTTTTGTGCTGTTTGTCTAATATCTGGGTAATTGAAATCTCCTATTATTACTGTATCTCTCCTCTTTGAATGTGCAGTCATTTGGTTGAGGAAGGCGTCATCCAAGTCCTCAGCCTGGGTTGGAGGTCTGTAGTAAACCCCCACCAGAATATCCCTATTTTTCTCGCTGCCTTAATTCTTACCCAAATGCTCTCGACCTGGCTTTCTGGATGTAAGTCCTGGATCTTTTCACAGGTGAAAACATCCTTGACATACAAGGCTACTCCTCCTCCTTTCTTGTTTGGTCTATTTTTACAGAATAGGCTATACCCCTCTATTCCTATATTCCAATCATGAGACTCATCCCACCAGGTCTCAGTGATGCCTATCAAATCGTAATTATTTTGTTGTACTAGGAATACAAGTTCATCCTGCTTGTTTCCCATACTCCTTGCATTAGTGACCTTCAGACTTGCCTTGGACGCCATGTTGGGAAAAATGTGAGTGTAAGACATTTCTAATAAGACTCATAAAACAATTTAACACAGGATCGGCTGAAGCATCAGATGTTTATTAAAAAAAATACGTCTCTGCAGAGCCGGGTGCCTCTCAGAGAGAGAAGACACCCCCACCATGGAATACTTCACATTTTATCCCCCTGCCCGACGCAGGTTTCCCTCCCCAATTGGACAGGACCCAAAAGTTACAGCTACCCCTTTACTAAACAATGCCAGCTTTCTGTCTTGTATTTCTCATCAACTTAGTTTACTCCTTACAGCCTTGTTGACCTTCAGACTTGCGGGTGCCTCTAAGAGAGGAGGAAACCCCCCCTATTGAATACCTCATCTTTATCTGTCTGGTTCTCTGCGCCTGACACTTCAAGGTCTTTGATGACCCTCCTTCTGCTCAGCTGCCAACTCTACAAATCTGTTTTTTAAAAAACCATGTTAACCCTTTAAAAGAAACAAAGTGGTAGGCTATAGTTGTAAGCTAATACACATATGTTAGTAATACATGTTAATAATACAGCAGGAACTAAAATATATTTTATTTCTCTCAAACCCTCCTCTTTTATTAGAATTTTAGTTTCTGCATTGCTCAAACTATTGCAGCAATCTGTTCAAGCGGGCAGCCGGTTGCCTCAGTGCAGCCGACCTAAGCTGCAGGAACAAAACAAACCTTTCGCCTCCGCCTGCTGCCGCCCAGAGAAAAGGCTCCTTCTGTTGGGCTCGGCTCTGGCCCTGCCCACTACTAATGGCCCCGCCCACCCCGGCCTTCACTGTGGGGACCAGCTGTGAAAGGAAAGGAGGAGGAGGAGGCAGGTCAAGAGAGATTGAGAGAAAGTCTGATTGGTCTCAGCCAGATGTCTTTCAGCCACTAGTTACACCTCTAGACCTGTTGTGCTGATCAATTCAAAAATAAATTAAAAAATATTCCCCCACTACTAAAATCAGTTATGCCAGTGGTTCTCAACCTGGGGGTCGGGACCCCTTTGGGGGTCGAACGACCATTTCACAGGGGTCGCCGCTCCTCAGTCTTGCCCCCCCTTTTAAAAGAAGGTGGTCTCATAGCCAATGGAAGCAGTGCTTCTCAGACCTCTGCGCTGGGAGGAGGGGAGAGGAGGCATGCTGGGCATTTCCCTGTCTTTCCCTGCCTGGTGGGAAAGCACTGGAGGAGCTGGAGGTGGAGCCGGAGGTGCAGAGAGCTGGCGGGAGGGGAGAGGAGGCATGCAACCGGGCGCAGCCAGGCACTGCTTGGACGCTCGCGCCCGCACCACACACACACACACACACACACACACATGGAGGGCTTCCCATTCAGGGTTTATGGCGCTGCAGCGGGACGTTTAGGAGGTAAGACCCTGTCCCCTCACCCCCTTCGCCTCACGCTCATTCATGCCGGCGAACAGAGTTGCTTGCCGGGGCGAGCGAGCAGCTGGGCTCCGCTTGCTTCCCAAAGTGACGGGGCTGCAGCAGCGGCGATCGCCCGGTTGCCCATTCACTCTGGGCACGCCGCTCCGTGGGAGTTGTCGGTGTGGCTGTCACCTTTGGTCCGGCAGGCAAACGGGGAAACTTTCCTGCGGCGGATCTGCCATCCGACGGGGAGATCGGTCCCTCCGAGACTGAGAACTCGGTCGGGAAAGGAGCAGGGGGTGTCAGCCAAGGGCTTTGGTTTGTGTAGCAAGAGCCCCCGAGGCTCCTTGGTTGTTGTTTTTTTGTTTTGTTTTTTGACCCGAAAGCGCTGCTCCGATCCGTCCTGTGGACTTTGGCCATTTCCACATTCCAGTGTTATAGCGCTATGATTCCACTTTCACCATCCTGTGGAATCCTGGGGTTTGCAGTTCAAAGTGTAATCATAGCGCTATAACAGTCTAGTGCCGAAATAGCCAGGATGACTTTCTCCTCTCGCTTTTGTTGTACGTGGACCCTTGGCGCTTGCCACACGCACGTGTTGTGTTCTTCACCCTGACTGTCTTGCATTCCTCGCTTTTTGTATGTTCAGCGTCCACACTCCTCTCGCTTGATGTCGTCCCTGACTTGTGTCAGAAGCATCATCTTCTGCTTCTCGCACACCTCCTTGTTTTTCTCTGTGATAAGCCCGGCTTCCTTCAACCTCCGCAGTTTGTCCTCCCGATAGTGGTAAGCGTGCAAGTGTGGATCGTGGAGGCTATTGTATGTGGGCGCTGTCGTTCTACCGTAGGGGTCGCTCAAGTCAAATGTAGGGGAGGGCTGGTACAGCTTTTCGCCCAACTTTGCTCTATGGAAGGTAATGTCAGAGCCAGGCAGGAGTGAAAGTTTCATATATGGTGGCATGTCTGTGATCTGTTTGGGTCCAACAGCTGGCTTCCATTTCCCATGGCCCAGCTGTACCTCCTGCTACATATTGCTCTCCTAGTTCAGCAACCGGGAGAGCAGGTTGAGATCCTCTATTGTGGGTTTCCTGAAGAAAATGGAAATCTGGACATAGAGGTTTCAACTGTTTCCAAATTTTGGCTCTTTTAAGATGAAGACCCAGCCCTTTTACGTTATAAGAAATTATACGAATGAAGGTCTTATCAGATGGATGATTCCCTTTAGAGCTTCTCATCCGCAATGTATTAGAGGGCAACCCAATAGGCAAGGAGGTGCTTGGTTGTAGACATCCAGAGGAGGATAAATCCAAGGCACGACCGGATCTGAGGGATGGTATACTACAGCTGGATGTTTCCTCAGTAGTTGTCTGTCAACTGTCGAATGTAATCAAGTCAATCACTCCTCCATCGTCTGGTTGAACACATCCATTTACAGTCGGCTTTATTCTAGATTCTAGGAGGTTACTTGAGTCTAATTCTTGAGCTGGGTCAGATAGAACTAATGTTGGATTGCTGACAAACAGTGGGTTTATTTCAACTTCTACAACTTGCAATCTGGGAAGGGAAGAGCTTGGTTTTTCTGTGTGAGCTGAGACAGTGGAGTCTGGAGCTATTTCCGTTTTATGCTCTGTGGAGTTAACTGTCTCTGATAGAGCATTATTCGCTTGATAATTGGCTTTAGGTGGTTCTAGGTCTGGAGTTAACAATTTAGCTGGATTTGGTATTATTTGGCACAGCCTCTTCCATATACTAATTTGAGTGTTTTGAGGTAGTTTTAAAAAATTTTCAACAATAAATTCCTCAGTGATAAAGTCCTCCTTTATTTGGGCTTGGGGCTCAGGTCTTGATTTGTCCACTTTAGCCCTTAAGTCAGTTCTGTTGCATAAGTGGAAAGATGGTAGCAAATTCTCCTTCACTGGGAATAAAGGTTTAATAGATAGATTTTTAAAGAGACAGGCTGGAAAAATGCCAAGTTTTAAGGTATAGTCTTTCCCTCATCATACGGTTTGGGAGGAATGAGTTATTAAAATTAAGTAAATACCTTGAATAATATACAGATGAAAAAAGGAGTCCCACTGAAGATAAATTTGAAGATCTTATCTTGAAAATCTGCTTGAGATGTTTGTTGGCTCTGGGGACTGAATTCCATTTAGGGCACTGCCCGTTGAAGGGGTAGACATCTATTACCACTTTGGAGGGTTGTAAAGATAGGCAATAGTCCTTCCCCTTAACTGCTGAGTTGTTTCGATCTTTAAGGTGCTGCACAGCATCATGTTGATCTTTCCCCTGTTGAGGGCTGGTGCCGGGATCAGAGTCAGTAGGAATAGGCATCATACTGTTAGGGGTTAATTGTCTCTGTGTAAGCACTGAGGTCATTTGAGTCACACTGCTTAAAACCTCTGTTAATTTGGAGCTGACAAGTTGTAAAGTCTGAGCTGTTAACACACATTGTTCAACCAGTAATTTAGTGTAGGAGACACGTGATTGATGCTTTTCAGCTGAGGCTGAGGCTGCAGCTATGTCTCCCAGAGCCTCATCTCCTATCATGCTGAGCTCATTATCCTCACTGCTCTTTTCCTCCCCCAGAGGAGCAAATCTATTCACTGTAGTTACCTCAGACACCGGGGAGGACTGTGAAGCAGCAAATTCTTCTATCTTGCTTTGTTTAAGGTTGCTTGTACCTTGTGGAGACAAAACTTTTTTCCTCTTTTTATTTGAATTAGAGCCAAGTTGGTTATCAGGTAAGGTAGGTGAAATAGCTCTTTTCTTCCTTTTGGTCATTACTGAGTCTGAATGTGTTGATAAACAGCTGTATTAATTTATCCCCTTGAAATCAGTTCTCAGCTAATGTATTAGTGGGGAGGAGAAACCTTGTAAGTTCTTAAGTAGCTTTATCTCCAACGCTTGATATTGCTGCTTCTGGTTTGTCCCCTCTATTCACTTGAGCAAGGAGTAGAAGCCAAATTAAATCAAACAAAGCTCCTTCTGTAGTTGTATATAAAATACTCAAGGCAGCAATTAAAGCTATTGAAACTCCACAAAACAAGTCTAAAAAAGAGTAAACTTAGTACTCAGTACATATGGCAATGTACAAAGGATAGTACTGGTTGCCTAATGTTGTCAATTAAAAAAAAATTAAAAGAAAAATTGAGAAGTTAAAAAGTTAAAAATAGCCTGGTCATAGCATAAATAGCATAAAAATAGCAAAGAGTCAAACAGACCTTGGAACTCCACGGATTGCTGCCTCTTCCTTGGCTCCCGAGGCCACCTTCTTTTAAAAGGGGCGGGCAAGACTGAGGAGCGGCGACCCATGTGAAATGGTTGTTCGACCCCCAAAGGAGTCCCGACCCCCAGGTTGAGAACCAGTGATCTAGGTGGATGTCTATTGGGAACATCCTGCGTTTCTTCCCACAGCGCTATTCGGTGTAGCTAACTTTGACGCCTGTCGCAGTTAACTGCAGTCTTCTTCCTTCTGTGGTTGTTCCTTTTCTTTTTCTTTTTTCCCCCTTTTTTCTTGGGCATTTTGGAAATGTATACACATTTTAAAACGTTCTTCCTAGTGTGCACATTTCTTTGTTTTTCGTACATTATGACTTTCCTCTATTAATAATAATAAAGTGTATTTTTGCATGGTTTTTTTTCATTTGTGTGCATTTTAGCCATTATATTTCAATATGTTTCTATTGTCTGGATTCATGAAAAACCCCAGAGGTTTGTGGAGAAATACTTACCCTCTAAAACAGTAAGGGTTTCAGATAGGCTATCCCAGATACTGTTGGAACCTACATTTTTTGACAGACTGGGTGGAAGGTAAACATTTATACAAATGAGAGAGCCACTATTTATACTCTTAATAAGAAGTACCTGTATATAATGCGGACAGGAACTAGCCAGTGATTCAACTTCACCTTGCAAATCCACTGAAATAAATATGGTAAGGCCGCCACTACCACGACCTTTGATACTTATTCTAATAGCTGGAACAGAAAATGCTTGGAATCCATAAAGTGTTGGTAAGTTAGTTTCAGTAGCCCATGTTTCCTGTAGACAAATAATTTTAAATTTTTGTAGGTAGGTTGCAAAATCAGCATCATAAAATTTATTTGCCCAGCCTGTGACATTCCATGAGAGTAACTGTAGTTGTCAAATTGGTATTGCACGATTTATATCTTCGCAAATATCCAAAGATTCAATTTGGACTGGAGTTTTTTGTATTGGAAGCTCTTTGAATGGTGCAAGTATGTTATGAGCCCTCTTAGGTTCCAAGGGTAGTAGAGATTTATATTCTAAACGTAGTGGAGATTTGATCTGAGCCGGGGCTTTCTGTATAGGAAGCTCTTTAAGCAGAACAGGTATGTTTTTAGTCCTCTTTGGTTCCGAGGGTTGAAGAGGCATAGTGGTTATCAACACATCCTCGTTCATGGCTAATAACGCGTCAGTGGAGTCCCCAGCATGATCATCCTCCACTTGAGTAGGTTCATTTGTGGATACTATATCTACCAATGGTTCAGCTAAGTCCTTAATAGTAAATAACATAGACTTGAGGTCCTCCAGTCTGCAGGCGATATCTTTTTGTTCATCATTAGAGATTAATTCCCTTAGATCTATATACTGCTTCTTGGCCTCAGATGTTTTAACAGTACCAGGCTGTGGAACCATGTTGGAGGATATTTCTGTGGGGACTGGCGAACCAGCACTCCTTTCCTCCTTAGGCATTCCACTATTATGCTTGATGGTAACTAAGGGGGTAATGATTGTATCTTGGAAGATGTGCTTTGGTGTTATTCGGAAGCTAGACAAAAAGGACCTCATTTTCTTTCTTTTTTTTTAAAGTTTATTAACATAATAAAACAAATTCAATTTATATACAAATTCTGCTTGACACAATTGCTTAAAGTGATCATCAACTTCATGTACAAAAAAATAGATAGATCATACAACATTTCTAAACGGTCTTACATTCAACACTTCGTTGATTCATACTTTCAAGTGTCCATTGTGTTGTACAGTTACTACATACATTAATTGAATATAGTACTTCCTACTTATCTTTTTCCGGTTTATCAATGTAATCTTACAGTTACCTCATATCAACAATTCTATTCCTTTTTTACACCACAAATTTAATCTTCGTTTATATAACCACCTTTGTTGGATCACTCCTGTCATTACTACTTATCTTCCTGTTTCCCTGAACTCTTAGGGAAAAATTTAAAACAAACCAAATACACAGATTGCGGGTCTCCTATCTTAGTTAACTATTATATCTCCATATCTTTTCTTTAAATAACTTATTATTGGTTTCCATTCTGAAATATACACAACACTTTCCACTTTAAGAGATTTAGATAACCGATCCCATTCTTCCATTTCTATAAACTTAGATAACCATTAATCAACATCTGGTATTAGACAATTTTTCCAATATCTCGCATACACGATTCTTGCTGTGGTGATCAGATACAATATAATTTTCCATCTGTTCTTAACAGTCAGTTGATCTGTTTTCGGAATAATATTTAGTAAATACAACTCTGGTGGCAGAGGTATGTTAATACCTAATATTTCCTCCATTGTTTTATTTATACTTTTCCAGTAAGTTTTTGCTCTTTGCACGTCCACCATAAATGGTAGAACGTGCCTTCCTCTTTACCACATTTCCAACATTCCTTTTCCCTGTTTTGTACATCTTATCAAGTCTAGATGGACTCAAATACCACCTATGGAATATTTTGAAATAATTTTCCTTAAGAGTTTGAGACAAAGTGAATTTCTGCGTTCTCTTCCAACTGTTTTCCCAGTCATCATATTGTATAGATTTGCCAATGTTCTGTGACCATTTAATCATTGTCTGTTTTATGGTTTCCGATTCCATCTCTCTGCTTAATAAAAATTTGTATATTTGAGAAGTTAAATGTCTTGGTTTCTCAAATATTGCCAGCTCAAATTCATTTTTTTCTGCCTTAGGTAAGAAGCCAACCAGCTTTAAATCCATTTTAAATCTTTCTTTTATTTGAATATATAAAAACCATTGACTAGGTAATCCTTCTGCTTCTAGGTCAGATCTAGTCTTTAATGTATAATTGGCTCCTTCAATCAAAATATCTTTGTAGAAAATCCATTTCTCTTGTACCGACTTCCACCTCCCAAAAAATGCTTTGTGAGGCGAAACCCATTGTGGAATTTTATGATATGTTTTTAACTTGAATTTCTTCCATATTTGTAATAAAGACCTTCTAATACAATGATTTGTAAATCCTTTATCCACTTTTTCTTTGCCGTACCACAGGTAAGCGTGCCATCTGAACAAATTATCTGCTCCTTCCAGCTTCAATGTTCTATCATTCTTTAATGTTATCCAATCCGCTACCCATGAAAGTCCTGCGGCATAGTAATATAATTTCAAGTCTGGCAATGCACAACCTCCTCTTTCTTTCTTATCTGTTAATAATTTCCATTTAATTCTGGGTTTTTTGCCATTCCAAATAAATTTTGTGATTTCTTTTTGCCAATTGCTGAAATATTTATCGTTTATAATTATTGGGAGGTTTTGAAAAAGAAAATTCAATTTAGGAAGTACACTCATTTTTACTGTGGAAATACGGCCTAATAATGACAAATTTAATTTATTCCAACTTTGGATTTCTTCATGAATCCCGACCCATATCTTCTTGTAATTGTTTTCAATAAGTTCTGTGTTATGTTTGGATATCCATATTCCCAAGTATCTTATTTTCTTGTCTGTTGTATAGCCTGAAATTTCCAAAAGTTCTCTCTCTTCATTTTCGCGAAAGTTTTTAGTCAATAGTTTTGTTTTATCTTTATTTATTTTTAGTCCCGCAATGCTTTCAAATGCGTCTAGTTTCTCCATCAACTTCGAAATGCTATCTTTTGGGTCCTCCAGAAAAATTACCAGGTCATCAGCATAAGCCTTAAGTTTATATTCCTGCCCTTTTATTCTTACGCCTTTTATCTCTTTATCTTCTCTTATTTCAGTAATTAAAACCTCCAACCTAAGAATAAACAGTAATGGTGAAATCGGACACCCTTGTCTGGTGCCTTTTCTTATATTGAATGATTCAGTTTTTTCTCCATTTATTAACAATGATGCAGTTTGAACTTTATAGATCTCTTGTATCCACTTAACAAAGGGTTGTCCACAATCCATTCTGTGAAGAACCTCAATC
This sequence comes from Ctenosaura bakeri, assembly GCA_948474755.1. Taxonomy (NCBI): domain Eukaryota; kingdom Metazoa; phylum Chordata; class Lepidosauria; order Squamata; family Iguanidae; genus Ctenosaura; species Ctenosaura bakeri. Next base: position 18,803 of record CAOLHI010004839.1, on the reverse strand, counting down.
ATAAAGTCCCAGTATTATCAAAGGCTTTTTCAAAATCTATGAAAAACATCGCCAGTTTCTTCTCTTTATGCTTTTCAAAATACTCAACCAGATTCAAAACTGTTCTGATATTATTTCTTAATAATCTTCCTGGAAGAAATCCATTTTGATCATCGTGAATTATATCCAATAATATTTTCTTTAGTCTGTCCGCCAATATTGACGTAAAAATTTTATAATTAGTATTCAGCAGGGAAATGGGTCTATAGTTTCCAGGGTCGGTTGAGTCTTTTCCTTCTTTGGGAATTAAGGTTCTTCTTCGTGGTCTCTGTGCCTCACACATTAGGAGCTTTCGCACCTGCGCGGTAGCGTTCGGAAACTTCTAGAGCTCGTTCGCTTGGCGGGAACCCCTCCCCCACGCCGGTACTGCGCATGCTCCTCCCGCCGAGCAACGGTCTCTCCTCAGTTCTTTTTCGTCCGCCATCGCGTACGGAAGGTTCTTTAGCTTGTTCCTTGCTATTTCCTCTGCTTGGCTTTTTCCTTCACGGTTTTTGGATATTTCGGACAGTTTCTTGACCTCTCTCTCGGACTTCCCTCGGACTTGGTAAAATTCGGACTTTTCTCCACGTTTCTTCCTCCGTTTTTCGTCGTCTTATGTCCGCGCTGTTTAAAAACTGCGTGTCGTGTGGGTGTAAGGTCGCTCTTTCCGACGGCCATAAGGACTGTCTCTTCTGCTTGGGCGAGTCTCATAACACTCGGACTTGCCCAATTTGTCGGGAGTTCACTTCTCAAACTCTCCGCAACAGGTCTTCGAGACTAAAATCTTTTTGTTGGGAGCAGTCTTTGAAGGCGATTGAAGAGACATCCCAGTCCAAGATGGCCGACAAGAAGACGACCACACCATCGACGGTATCGGCAGCTGCCGTTCCGTCTACTTCGTCGGCATCGGGCTCGGTGCCGGCGTCGAGAACGCCCATTGCAGTGTTACCGAGGATCCCGAAGCTGTCGGCGGCTGCCAAGTCAGCTAAGGGTTCCTCGACGATGAGGAAGGCTGAGGCTCCTACCAAGGAGACGCCTCAGAAGAAGCGCCCTGCTCCGGACAGAGACAAGGGAAAGGAGAAGGAGAAGGACAAGAAGAAGAAAAGGAAGGAGAATAAGCGCTCCCCGGCTGGGGACGTTCGTCCTCCCACTCCTCCTCCGACTCTTGAGCCTTCAAAAGGGCAAAGCGAGCCAGCCGATCTCTCAGACAATGAGATCGAGGACGCGCCACAAGAGCACCCGGACTCGCCGGTGGAGGAACCTCCAACCCTGGTGGAGGAACAACACCACCGCCCTTCAAGCCACCGCAGGTCGGCTGACCTGCAGCAGAGACCATCCCGGCAAATCTCTGCTTCCCTGGAACGGCGCTCAATATCGGCTAGATCTCGGTCACGATCTTCGGAGCTGCCGCAAAGATCGCCGCCTCCACGGGAGACCCAAGAGGAACAACCCCGCTCTTCTGCCTCCAGATACACCTCGGCGTCCTATGTGGCCAGGTACGCCAGGGAATCTGAGTGGAGAGAGTGCCCGGCGTCCTACCGGTCACACTCTCCATCGTACCGGGATCGGTACCATCGTGAACCGAGGCGCTGGGAGACCTTCCGGAGGTCCCAATCACCTCAGCGCGAACGCCGTCGGTCTCGCTCCCGCTCACCAGAGAGAGAGGACCGTCGGTATTGGAGACACCGAAGCCGTTCTCTGGCTGACCACTGCCGCTCCGACAGCTCCTTCAGCCGCTCCCCCTCGCCTCGATACCATAGAGCGAGGGAGCCTTCACCTCGATACCATGCGGTATCGCCGCCTCCCAGGGTTACTGCTACGGCAGCACGTCCTGTGGAATCAGTGGTGACCAAGCAGGCCACGGCCACAACAGCCTGCCAGACCACACCTGTCACCACCAAGAAGGTGAAGTCGGTGGTCGCTGCGCCGAAACGGGACACCCCCACGGTCCCCGTTTCAGCTCCGGACAAGCCCAAAAAGGCACAGTCGGTGACCACGACGAAAGAGCCAGAGTGGGAACAGAGAGAAGACTCACCCAGCTCCGGGTCATACGATTCCAGCGCCGAGTCCGACGTCTCGGAGGCGGCTTCACAGGAGTCCCCTCCTTTGGGATTCGGGGAACCGTTTCCCGATTCAGCTCCGGAGGACGTCCAACAGTTCTCCGCAATGCTGCTTCGGATGGCCACTACACTTGGCCTCAAGATTGCGGACGCAGAACCGGAGGATGACGACCCGGTCTTCTCGATGGTCAAAGGGAGGCAACCTGCCACCACTCCGTTGCCTCTTCTCCCTCGCATTGGGAAGATTGTGAAGTCCGCGTGGGACAGACCGGCATCGGCGCAGCCGATACCGCAGAGGCTGGAACATCTATACAGGGTGCAGAAGGATAACGCTGGGTATCTCTTCAACCACCCTGCGCCAAACTCTGTGGTCGAGTCGGCTCAGACGAAGGGAAGCAGCAGACAACATACCACCCCACCGGACAAGGAGGGCCGTAAGCTAGACGCCTATGCCAGGAGGTTCTACTCCGCCGCCTCCCTGCACATACGGGTGTCCAACACGCAGGCTTGCCTCGCGGCATACCTGCGCAAGGTCCTCGATCGTCTCTCCCCGGCCATAGAATTGGTGCCGGAGGACATCCGCCAGGCTACTGCCATGATTTTCAATGAGGCGGTAGCGATCTCCCGCCAACAGATCATCTCCTCTTGACACGCAGTGGAGATCGCATCGAGGGTCATGGCAGGATCCGTCGGCTTGCGCCGCCACACCTGGCTAAGGCCGGCGGACATCCAGGAGGACACCCGGAGGAGAATCGAGGACCTTCCTTTCGACGGCGAGGGCCTGTTCAGTGCGTCGATGGACGAATCGTTGGACAACCTAGTCAAGGCGAGGCTGACGGCGAAAAAGATCGGCCTTCACCCAGGCCCGCAGGCCCTCTACTTTCCGCCAGTCTTGGCGAAGGTCGTCGACTTCGTCCTTTCAAAGATCGGCCCAGTCTGCTCCCTCGAGGCCTTCTTCGGGGTCGTCTGCTAAATGTTCGTTCAGACGACGCCCTCCCTCCTCCAAGAAGTCCTCCTCTGATACGAAGTCCAGGTTTTGACCCGTTCAGCGGGCCGCCTCAACAACAACCTCTCTTCAGCCTTCCACCAGCCCTCGGAGACTGACCGACTCTAGCTCGACACCTGTCGGAGTGGCAACATGTCACCACGGACTCTTGGGTGCTTTCCATCCGTCTTGGCTACACCATCGAGTTTCATGATATTCCACCTCGAGGCGTCTACTACTCCACCCCGTCAAGCTCGGTCCTCCTGGAAGAGATCCAGTCCCTCCTCGAGAAAGGGGCAATCGAACAGCTCCCATCGAAAGCCAGCTCCACCGGCTTCTTTTCCCAGTACTTCACGGTACCGAAGCCCGACGGTTCCCTTCGACCGATCCTCAACCTCAGAGGGGTGAACAACTACATCCGCCCCAAGAGGTTCAAGATGGTCACGCTACCGTCGATCTTGCCTTTTCTCCATCGAGGGGACTGGTTCGCCTCCATCGATCTCCGAGATGCCTACTTCCACATCACCATTCGCCCGCAACACAGACGGTACCTCCGCTTCGCAGTCGACGACATCTGCTACCAGTACAAGGTGCTGCCGTTCGGACTATCGACTGCCCCAAGGGTCTTCACCAAATGCATGGCCCCGGTGGTATTGTTCCTGCGGACGAAGGGTGCCTCTATCTACCCGTACCTAGACGATTAGCTGTTGGTGGCGTCCTGCAAACAAAGACTTTACCACGACGTCCACATGACGTTGACACTCCTTACCCGTCTCAGGCTACAGGTCAACCCGAAGAAGTCTCACCTCGAGCTGGTGAGGACGTTAGACTTCATCGGTGCCACTCTGGACTCCATGTCCGCCAGGGCGTACCTGCCAGACACTCGAGCGCAGACCATGATCCAAGCCTCCGTCCACGCATACGCGGCGTCCACCTTGTCAGTGAAAAGGATCCAGCAACTGCTGGGCTACATGACCTTGACAACCGCGGTCACGTATCTTTCAAGACTGAGGGCAAGACCCCTTCAACACTGGTTCGTCCGCATATTCGATCCCCTGTGGGACGAACAGAGCATTCGATTGCAGCTGCCAGAAGGAGTCCGCTCGTCTCTCCGATGGTGGCAATCACGAGACAACCTGCTGTCCGGGATGCCTTTCCAACAGCCAACACCAAAGGTGACGGTAATGACCGACGCCTCCCTCTACGGATGGGGTGCCCACTGCGGCGATCTCAAAGTCCGCGACAGATGGAGCGGCGATGAGGCGAATCTCCACATCAACGCCCTCGAGCTGCTGGCCATCTCGAAAGCTCTGCGGGCGTTCCGCCACGTCGTCGCCAGCCGCACAGTCCTGATCCTCACAGACAACACCACTGCAGTCTGTTACGTCAACAGACAAGGAGGGACTCATTCCACAACCCTGCTGAACATCGCCCTTGATCTGTGGGACTGGTGCGTTCGCCTACAAACACATCCCGTAGCTGTTCACCTGGCCGGGCAGGAGAACACTACAGCAGACGCCCTCAGTAGGGACACCTCATCCCATCACGAATGGTCTCTCTCCGGAGAGGCGTTCAGACTGATTCAGGACCGCTGGGGCGAACCGTCGATCGACCTCTTCGCGACCAGGGAAAACGCGAAGTGCAGCCGATTCTGTTCGAGAGCGGGTCACGATCGGGCCTCCATTGGGGATGCCTTCCAGTTTCCGTGGACCGGGGAACTCCTGTACGTGTTCCCGCCGTTTCCGCTGCTTGGCCGGACGATATCGAACATCCTTGCCGAACGAGCCGACGCAATCCTGGTAGCCCCGTATTGGCCGAGGCAGCACTGGTTCACACCCCTGCTACGAGCCACGCGCGGCGACCTTCTTCGGCTCCCATCGACACCGGGCCTGCTCTCCCACTCCAGCGGCCGCGTCCTCCATCTGGACCTACCATGCCTGGCCCTCCATGCCTGGAGGATATTGCACTAGACAATCCCGTGCTCGGTAACGTCCTCATCGCGGCCAGGAAAGAATCCACCCGTCGCAACTACGAATATAAGCGGCGACATTTCCTGACCTTCGCTGAAGAGAGGTGTGAGCCGGTATCGCCTGCCAGGCTCCCCACCGTCCTCCACTTTCTTCATCTTCGACAGCAGGGCCTGGCGTTCCCGTCCCTGAGGGTGTACCTCTCCGCGATCGTGGCCTACCAACTGCCATGATCCTCGGCATTAGCCTTCTTCAGGGACGATACCGTTAAGTGGTTCCTGAAGGGATTACATCATCTCTACCCACTGGTATTGCCGCCGCTACCGCCGTGGTCCCTATCGTTGGTGCTATCGCAGCTCATGAAGCCGCCCTTTGAACCTATGGCGACATCGGATGACAGACTGCTTACTTTGAAAACTGCTTTTCTCGTGGCTGTTACCTCAGCGAGACGAGCGGGCGAGCTTACTGCCCTTCGAGTGGATGAGCCCTTCCTCGTCTTCCATAGAGACAAGGTGGTCCTCAGACCTGACATTTCCTTCCTGCCAAAGGTGGTGTCCAGCTTCCATCTCAACCAGCACATCATCCTGCCTGCCTTCTTCCTGGACCTGACGACACCGCTGGAACGGTCCCTTCACTCTCTCGATGTTCGTCGGGCCCTTGCTTTCTACAAAGACAGGACTGATCCCTTCCGACAAACACCGCATCTCTTCGTTTGCTACGGACAGCGTCGGAAGGGCCACAAAGTGTCCACCCAGTGCTTTTCCAAGTGGGTGGTACAGACTGTTCAGCTGGCGTACGAGCTCGCGAGGAAGCCTCCGCCAGCCCTGCTTCAAGCCCACTCCACCAGAGCTGTGGCAACTTCTGCGGCCCTCCTGCGAGGGGTCGACCTGCATGAACTCTGCCGGGTGGCGACCTGGTCCCAGCCATCGACCTTCGTTCGCCACTACAGGCTCGACTGCCGGTCGCGCAGAGATGCTCGGTTTGGACGTGAGGTGCTGGCTTCCGTACTCTAGGACCTGACCCGCCATCCAACCGGTAAGCTACACAGTCTCCTAATGTGTGAGGTACAGAGACCACGACGAAGAAGAACAGGTTGCTTACCTGTAACTGTGGTTCTTCGAGTGGTCATCTGTACCCTCACACATACCCGCCCTTCCTTCCCCTCTTCTCAGGTCCCTGTAGGTTCTACGGCGGACGGCAGAACTGAGGAGAGACCGTCGCTCAGCGGGAGGAGCATGTGCAGTACCGGCGTGGGGGAGGGGTTCCCGCCAAGCGAACGAGCTCTAGAAGTTTCCGAACGCTACCGCGCAGGCGTGAAAGCTCCTAATGTGTGAGGGCACAGATGACCACTCGAAGAACCACAGTTACAGGTAAGCAACCTGTTCTTATATTTGCTTGAGTCCATGTTTCTGGTTTTCCACTTCTTATTATTTTGTTAAATGTTTTCTGTAATGGTATTGTCAACTCTTCTTCCAGCAGCTTATAATATATCGCCGAGAATCCATCTGGACCCGGAGTTTTCACTATTTTTAATTTATGTATTGCTGAAGATCTGTCTGCTACGGTTTAACATTTTTTTTGTTCTTCAGTTAATCTTTTTATGGTTTTATTATCCAAATATTGTGCTAACTGTTCTTCTCTATTTTTCCCAGTTTTAGAATGACTATACAAATTAGAATAGTATTTGACAAATATTTTTTGAATTGAGGATTGGTCCATATATGTCTTATTACCCTTTTTAACTTCTATTATTTGCCTCTTTTCCGCTTCTTTCCTTAGCTTAAAAGCTAACCATTTCCCTGGTTTGTTAGCATCTTCAAAATGTTTTTGCTTAATTTGTTTAAGTTTTTTCTCCAATTGAGATATATTTTCTATTTTAAGTTGTTCTTGCAGTATGTTAATTTGCTTTTTCAGATTTTCATTTGTCACATCATTCCTTAATGCTTCTTCTTTCTGTTGTAGCTTTTTTTGAATCTCAGTTTCTTTTTGTTGAGTGATCTTCTTCCATTCCGAACCCCATTTAATTAGATATCCTCTGATTACTGCCTTACTAGCATCCTATGCTGTCTTCATGGGGATGTCGTCCGTTATATTTTCCTGAAAATAATGTTTTAACACCTGTTTCACCCGAATTAAATATTCTTCTTTGTGCAGCAATGAATCATTCAGTCTCCAGCTCCATTTCTGTTTTTTAATTTGTAATTTAAGCTGTATCAAGTTGTGATCTGAAAGAATTTTCGGTAAAATTTCCATCTCTTTAATTGTTGCATGCAAATGTTTTGAGATCAGGAACATATCTATTCTAGACATCGTTTTGTGTGCTTCAGAGTAAAAGGTAAAACCCTTCGAGTTTCCATATTTGTAACTCCATACGTCTAATAATGCAAAATTGTTCAACATATCGAAGAAACTTTTAGGGAGTTTACCTTGAGTTTTCTTTACTGGTTTAGATGATGATCTATCTACCACTGGATTAATAACTGCGTTCATATCCCCCAGCAAGAGGATATTCTCGTGATTTCCCTCATGAATGTGCTTTATCATTTCGCTCTCTAATTTTGAAAAAAAAATTATCTTTGTTTTCTATGGGAGTATATATTCCAACAACGAGAATCTTCAAATCTGAGAGGTGTACTTCTACTCCTACAAAATGACCTAACGGATCCACAAATACTTCTTCAGAGTGTAATTTAGAATTTACATAAATTGCAACACCTCTTTTTTTTTTCTTTTTTTTTTTTTTGAGATGTTGATGCGTAGAGTTTTCCCAATTTAGGATTCTTCAAATATTTCAAATCAGATTCTCGTATTCTTGTTTCTTGTAAACAAATTAAATCTGCCTTTTTCCCCCAAAAAATGAAATATTTGTTGCCTCTTGTAACTTGAATTGATCCCTTTAATATTCCATGATTGAATTTTGAAGGCCATCTATTTTGATTTCCTTATAGTTTCTCTTTTCTCCTGTTCTGTTTCTTCTTGCTGGTGTAGCCCCTTTCGTCTCCTTCCTCTTCTTCTAAGCCTCTTTGTTCTAAATCTGGATCACTGTCTTTCGGTTCTTGAATATCTTTCAAAAATAATCTATCCTCCTGCTTTTGTTGGTCTTCAAAATTGGCCTCAGTCTCTTTATTGTCAGAATCAAAATCTCTTCTGATTTTTCCATATAAGTTCTTTGCTTTGTCCATAGTAATGATTTTCTGCCATCTTTGTTTATAGAATACTGAAATTCCTTCTGTCCGTTCCCATCTAAAATTTATTTTATGCTTTTGCAAAAGTTGCGTCAGGAATTTATATTCTTGCCTAAAAAGGACCTCATTTTCAACAACATGGAGGGAATTATGGACTGCTCAAATGTAACCATGATTCCCGAGTGTGCTGCTATACTGGGGAGCCATTCTACAACAACCAAATCAATGCAGTGAGGATGTATATGCAGCAGCTGACTCAGAGAGTGTTTGATGGCTTTGAGTGACCCTCATCTACCATTGTTTATTCTATTAAAGGCAATCTGTAGCGTGATTTGATTTGCTTGCAGAATCCTATTGCAGCTTCCCTTCCCTGTGGCCTCTACAGCTGCTACTGAGCAGCCCCTGTGAATCGTTGTAATATTTTCACTATACCTCAAGTTATCCTCTTTTTTTGATCTTATATTATTACCTTGAACTGGTCTCCCCTCCTGAGCTGCAAAGCTTTGCATGAAGGTATCGAAGGAGTGCTTGACCAAGTGGAGTTCTTTAACAATTAATAACTAGAATTTCTAAGGCCAAGGATAATCCCTGCAGATTCCTCCTGCCACCCAGCAAGGTCGCACTTAACTGCAGTCTTCTTCCTTCTGTGCCCATTCCTTTTCCTTTTCCTTTTTCTTGGGCATTTTGCTTTACAAAAGAAGTTGCCTGATTACTCAGGTGGGGTGCGGTTGCTCTCTGTGAATGAATATATCTTTATTACAGTTGTTGACCAGCACAATAGGGGTATACAAATTATAAAATAAGACATTAAGATCAGTAACAAAGTAAGGTAAAATGTTTAAAACAGTAATTAAAATGGTATAAATGAAGTGTTAAAACAGCAAATATTAGATTTAGTTTAAAACAATATTACCGCTATGCACTGGTCTAAACCTACAGAGAATATAAAATAGACTAAAAACAATAAAACAGCTCCTGAGACAAGTGCATAAAACTACATGCGAATATACCTATGATATAATACCATTAAATATCAATTATTACTGATCATCGCCTGGCGTACTTTAATAGCTGCAGCACAGAAACTAGCCACCCTATGGGGTTATCTTGGGGTTCGTGTCTGAGAGTAGCAAGGAAACATAGAACTGATCAGGTCTACCAATATGGTTTTGAAGTACTGGCAAAATAAGGTCAAACCGTAAATCTCTATAAAACAAACACTGAAGGAGTACATGTTCGATAGTTTCTATCTGACCAGTTTTACAAGGACAGCATCTTTCTGAGAATGCGACTTTTTATAGCGTCCATCAAGGACGGCTGAAGGAAGAGCCCAACATCGAGCCAGGGTAAAGGCCTTACGATGTTTTGGCAGTTCTAAGTTGCTTATATAAGCCATTGGCATTTTTAAGTACTTGTTGCATTCACTGACAATAAACGAAGGAACTCTGGCTAAATCCATTTGTCGCTCTATGTCTGTGATGCACTGTTTAATGGCTGCTTTAGCCTGGTCATACCCCAAGTGAAGCAGAGAATTTGGGGAGAGACCCAGAGTCACAATTTTCCTTGAGACTGCCTTGGTCCATGAGGACTGGAATTCATCCTTCAACACCAGAGAAGCCAGCCCCTTTGGAAAAAAGGCTAGCCTAAGCCAGTAATGTAGTATGGACATCCATATCTTGGCCTCTATACTCAAAAAGCCTGCCTCTAGTTGCAGAGTAGCATTAGATACACATTTTGGAACTTGGAAAACTGACCTCAGAAACTTGGATTGGACACGTTCCAAGGTCACATTGTTAGGGAAGGGTCCTAGTTGGGCTCCATATAAAAGTTGGGCAGTTGTTTTTGCCTTAAATAATTTTAAAGCAGCTAGAACATAATATCCACCTTTAGTTCTAAAATTTTTTTGAATGGCCATTGAGTTCCTCTGGTCTTCTTCCTTCTGTGCCTGTTCCTTTTCCTTTTTCTCAGGCATTTTGCCCTTACAAAAGAAGTGGCCTGATTACTCTTTTGTCCGCAGAAGCTACGACAAGATACAGAATGTGTCTTACAGCTGTCTTGATCTTGATCACTTGACTTAGTCTCTAGAGGTAGAGATGGTGGATGCTTCAACTCATGGTCTTCTTTTGGTGTAAGCATAAGACGTAGAAAGACCTTCACAGTCGCTCAGCTCCTCATCTGATCTTTCCCTCTTCCTACTATGATAAACTGAGCCATAGAATAGGTGACCTCAATCTTCCTGAAGATCTGCCTGGAAGTGAGGCCAGGTTCTTGCCACCTGTACTTGTCATTTTCCATTCTACTGTTATGTAGGACTTAGCCCACATTCAAGCTCACCTTGCTCTTTCTGGCTGACAGTGGACCAGAGAGCAGTGGTTTAAAGGCACCAGAGGTTCTGTGACATCGGTGGCTATGTCATAATGTCATAAGCCTGACTACACTTTAGAGTCTCCTAAATAAGGATGAGATATTCAGATGTGAGATCGGTGGCTATGTCATAATGTCATAAGCCTGACTACACTTTAGGGTCTCCTAAATAAGGATGTGATATTCATGTGAAACATTGTCTCAGTTTTGTTGTGTTCCTCTTGGTACCACTTCTACTTTTCCCCATCCTTGCTTGCTATCAATTTGTGTGAATGCACGTGTCTGTGGAGAGGGGAATCAGATAGAAATGTGTACACATTTTAAAACGTTTTTCCTAGTGTTTGCAACACCAGCTAGGAGACATTGGAGATGGTGGATCCTGAACTCATGGTTCTCTTTTACTTTGGTGTAAGCATAAGATGTAGAATAATAATAATAATAATAATAATAATAATAATAATAATAATAATAATAATAATAATAATAATAATATATTTTTCATCCCGCCTCTCCCAATGGATCGAGGCGGCATTACAAAAATATATTAAAACATTAAAACATTAAAACGCACCCTATCCTCCCCACCCTCCAACACTTCTATCCCCCTAAAACATATTAGTTAATTAGAAGTACCTTTACAGTTGCTCAGCTCCTCATCTGATCTTTCCCTCTTCCTACTACAAGATGCTGACTGGACCACAAAACCAGGAACCTCACCTTATACCCCTTTGCTTGTAAGGTTGCATGGACGCTGGTCCTTATTAGGACTATTCTGCCTAGTGTGTGGGCCTTTGGTGTGAAGAGGGGTGTGGTAGCTCTCTGTGATAAACTGAGTCATAGAATAGTCCCTATGGAATATTAGACTGAATGCTAGGGAGTTTGGCACTCGCCCCTCCCTTCTTTTTCTCCCTTGGACGTCCAGTTTCCCATAGTGAGGTCCTCAGAGGTCATTTGCTCGATGCTTTATTCCAGAGCTTTGTCTGTCTCTGGCCTCTGATCCCCTCACGGAGAGCCAAAAGTTCAAATCTAGACTGCCAGTCGCTCGCTCCACACCCTAGGTATGTCTCACTCTCTCACCTGAGTTCACTGTCATCCCCTGGCCACCAAAGGCAGTACTTTTAATAGTCAATTTTCTTACCTTTGGTCTGTATACAGAGTTTCCTGGCCAAACGCTTCCAGTGTGTCCTCTCTCACTCACTCACTCACTCACTCACTCACTCACTCACTCTCTCTGTCATTCTTAATGCTTCATCCGATCTTTCTCGTCCTTGGGCACAACCAGTCAAAGGACTGTGGAGAAGACAGAAGATCGGACCGTCTAAAAGAGAGACGGGTTGCACCTCCATTTTTCTGTCAACTACACAGGTTGCCTCTGATGGATGGAAATCCCGGCATGAGCCCCCAATCTGTAAGAAATTGCTGATTCATAAGACTCATAAACAATTTAACACAGGATCGACTGAAGCATCAGATGTTTATTAAAAAAAATACGTCTTTGCAGAGCCAGGTGTCTCTCAGAGAGAGAAGACACCCCCACCATGGAATACCTCACATTTTATCCCCCTGCCCGACGCAGGTTTCCCTCCCCAATTGGACAGGACCCAAAAGTTACAGCTACCCCTTTATAAACAATTCCAACTTTCTGTCTTGTATTTCTTATCAACTTAGTTTTCTCCTTACAACCTTGTTGACCTTCAGACTTGCGGGTGCCTCCCAAGAGAGGAGGACACCCCCACCATTGAATACCTCATCTTTATCTGTCTAGTTCTCTGCACCTGAGACTTCAGGGTCTTGGATGACCCTCCTTCTGCTCAGCTGCCAACTCTAAAAATCTGGTTTTTTAAAAAGCATGTTAACACTTTAACAGAAACAAAGTGGTAGACTATACTTATAAGCTAATACATATATGTTAGTAATACATGTTAATAATACTGCAGAAACTAAAATATATTATCTCAGTGAGGTATAAATTAATTTAATAAATAGTATTTTGGTGCTCAAAATAGCATAACTATATGGCACTTGCATTATTGACTGCTGTATACCTCTTTGCCATATTCTGGAAGTTCTGTTCTCTCTGGAAAGCCTTTCCGCAATAGCATGAAAGGTGTTCTGCCAATGTGGCGAGTGGAAAAGCTGAGAGTGCCATTAAAAAAAAACAAAAAAACTTTACCCACAGACAATAGATGGTATAGGGAACTTCTAGCCAGCCTTCTTCTAATACGTTCGTATTTTTATATGCAGGGAATATTTCTGTGTCAAGAAGGATTTCGTCTTTTTGAATTGTGCCACCTCTTGCCTCAGTTGTTTCATCTGATTTAGCAGAAGAGTCTTTTGAATCATTTAGAACAAGGCAGAACTGGAGGAACTATATACTGAAAGCTATCCTTTTAAAAAGCTAAAATGAATTATGCAGATGTGATAAGGGAAGGTTAATAGGTAGGCATAAAAATTTGTTTTATTTTTATGTATAACCTTTGATTAATAGACGATGAATGCATAAGTAAGATATAGATTATATGGGATATATATACATATTGTATTATGTATGTTTTGATATCTATAATTTAAGAAAGATAAGATATTTAAGGAGATAAATAGAAATATTTATATAGACTAATGATTGATGTATATTTATGTAAATGTTATAAATGTGATATGTTTTAATTTTGTGGTTTTAATGAATAAAAATAATTTTAAAAAAAAGCTAAAATACACAGCAAGTGACACAAGGCTTTTTATTGAATCAGCTAGTTTGTAAAGAAACTGGAAGCAAATACTCGAGCACCAAGGTGTAAAGAAAAGGAGAGAGGAAAGGAGGATTATATGCTGTTTTGTGCCATTGGTAATCTTCTGTCCCTGCCTGAGGAAATTAGGTCATACAAATCACACCCAAGCAGCAACAAGTCTGAATTGTCAATCATCGTTCTGTCTCCTATATAGTTTGTTCTGGCTGCAATTCTGTGATAGAAAGGTAAAAAGATTTGCAAGTTCTTTCATCCACAGTGAAAAAGAGTGTCATCCAAAAAATTATCAACCATTCTAAGATTTTCTGCTCTTGAGGAAGAATGAAAATTCCAAGGCTTTCCTCCTGGTTTTCACAAAATGATGTATTTTGCAGAAAACATAATGCATTTGAAGCAAAATGCCATGTTTTTGCACAACAAAATGCAAAAAGTAATAGAAAAATACTCAGAAGCTCTTGTAAAAATTTCCAATGAGAATAAAACTAACTTCTGAAAAAGTTTTTTCGTATATATGAGAATGAAATAGGTAAATATTTACATCCCTATTCTGTAGCACTTAAAGAAAGTCCGTATGAACTCATTGTGATTAACTTCAGAGTACACAGGGATCGGGCTGGGCTGTAGGGACTGGGCAATTCATCATTTACTTAATGGGTTCAAATTTGCAGCAAACATTACCAATTCAGGAGGCATTTGCCTGCCCTTTGGCACTTGCCTAAGCTCTTTCCTTTCCTTTTTTTTTTTTGGCTACCCTACTACTACTCTATCAGTCGATTCATGTATATGTTACTCAGAAGTAAGGCCCACTGTGCTTAATGGATTTTATTCAATGTGTATAGGATTGTAACATGGGAGGGTGGATTTATGGATGATCTTCAAAATTAAACTAGCACTGAATGATATATTTTCTTTTGCAGAGGCTTTGATTTTGTGGCTGGTGGGGGGAACATTTCTTATTTTTAAATTGCAGTGGTTCTTGCAAAGGTTGCTACAGAAAACAGTTAAATATAGTTTGCTCCAGTGAAGTCTCTGGCATTTGTCCCACAGAAATTTAGACTGTCTTTTTAAATATTGACATAAGAGGTATTGACATTTTTGGAAAACAGGGGGGAAATCCACAGCAGGAAGCCATTTTCTTTGCTTCCCTGAGGTCCTGTTGTCCTTCTGAATCTGAAAAGAATGCTAGATGAATGTGGAAACAGACCAAGACAACTAGTTGAGCAATCTGAACTTTGTGTAATTTCATAGGAATGTGTTCTCAGCAACAGGATTTACATTTTACAGATAAGTTGGTATGCCATTAAGGAGGATAATTCCCTTGTTTTCTTTGGCAATACATAAGCTACTGCAGAGCTGTGCTGAGTAAATAGTTTCATAACTTAGCCCTAAAACTTTTAGTCTGGATAAAAAGACTAGCCTGTCTATATTTCCCTGTAGGTTTACTGAATCCACATATCTAATGTAAGGCATATTCCAAATTTTCAGTCAACTGAAGAAATGGAAGGGAAAGTGGGGGAGGAAATGAAAATCATGTACACATTAACTGTAAAGTTGCCCTCCTTTGAATGTCCTTGAAACATGGCCACATTGACCCAGCCTCTTCCATACATGTACGTTATTAATTCTTCCTGGAAGTGGGAAACTTATAACCTTCCCAATGTTCTTGGAGTGTAGATTTCATAATCTGTAACCCTAGCTAGTAGTAATTGGAGTCCCACATTTGGAGATGCACAGGTTCAGCCTTTTAATGGTTTATGCTTGATAGTGGTTACTGCTATTTTTTTTTTAATTTTTATGTTTTAAGACACTCTTAACTTTTTCTGTGGGCAGCTTACAAAAGTTCATCTGTCACAGGAAAAGCAGTGTAGAGTAGTGCAGAGGAAGCAGAGAGTGAATGTTCAGTTTTCTTTCAAGTTATATCAAGCAGTGGATAAAAATCAGCTAAACAAGTATATGAGGCTACCAAAATTTTTAAGAAGAGTTGGAGAATAATTCTGGACATTTTTACACAGGGATATACATATATTTATTTCAGTTGATGACCAGCAAATTTACACAGGGATGTGTTCCCATTGCATCAGCTCAGGCTTACTTCTACGTAAATGTACATAGCATTGTAGCAACAGATTCAAAAGTCAGATTTGAAAGTGATTTTAAAGTCTTCACTTGATATTAGTAGACCTAAAGCAAACCTGTCTGTACAGGATATTCAACAGCCTGAGAGCCACCACTGAAACTGCCCTGTCATTGCAAAGCATTTAATGAAAACATCCAGAGAACGGCCTCTTTTGATGTGATGTTAACATCTGGAAGGCATAGGTGAGAAGAGGTGGCCCATCAAATGTCTTGCTGTTCATCCTGAATTGGGATGTTGGTGTAAAGCAAGGGTGGACAACATCCACACAGCTGCAGGGGCCACTTTTCAATTTGGACATGTGCCCAAGGAAAGTAGCCTAAGAGGAAAAGGTGGAGCTTCGTGGACTCTTTAAATGGGGGGGGAGATATAAAATAGATAAAAATAGACTATTTTGCCATTTAGGCATTTTATTTTTCTGAAGTAGATATTTCTGTAGTTAAATATTATTATTGATTTTTAAAAAAATCTGTGCCACTTGTCATCTATCCGCAGTGTGGTTCCCTTTGACTGTCAGTTGCCTGCACCTGATACAGCAGCTGGCCATCAAATTTTGGTGGCGAACCACAATGTCAACTTTTAAAAAACAAAAACGGGGGCCCATGATAGCTGCACAAATGGATTTGGGGAGCCACATGAAATCTGTGGGATGCACTTTGCCTCCAACTCATATAAGAAGTCTCCACATCATCCAAGGTTACTCAGATTGGTTTTATTTAAGTATGTTAATACTGTTCACTGAAGTTGTTGAAATTTATATATATGCTTGCAGCAGTGACAAATGGTCTGAGGATAACAGCAATGTGGCCAGATCTGCCCTGTTGCAGTATTGATACTCAAAATAATTGGATGTCCTCAGTTGCCAAGCTCATGGATCCTTAAAAACAGCCAGAACGTATCAATATAGGATTCTTTAGGGTTTATGGTCATTATGCTGTTGACAATTGGCAGGTTTTTTATATTTTTAGTAGCATTACCTCTTAGTGGCTTGTAGCAAGGATAGCCAGACTTCAGCCAGCAAAGTTTGTTTTTCTTTTAACTAAAACTCCAAGGCCAGATCCACCAAACAGAAACTGACTAAAAAGACATTTACATTGAATTAAAGACATCTGAGCCTAGGAATTTGTTTTGAAATCAAATGGAGATCTTATACCTTCCACACAAAAGTTCATTCCTGGTTTTACTCCCCCATCCCCCCAGCTTTCTTAAGTTCAGTATAAGTGCACTTTGTGTGCAAAGCCTTCAGGAACATCCTAAGGTACACCAGGATGATTTTGGGGGGAAAGGGTTTCTTAATTTATCAAAGTGCGAAACTGTCCTTTGGCTTCTGGTTTATACCTCTCAGTCTTAGTTCTATTTTATACATGGCTACCATGAATATAGTAGACTGCACTGCATGGTAACTTTTTTCAGTTGACATGCACAGCATAGCTGCAGCTGTTTCTGTGCCTGAAAGAAATTAACATTTGAAGAGTTTAAAGTTGAAAGGCTTGTTCAGCTTTGCATATGATGTATAATGAATTTCCACAAAGTGCAAAGAATATGGTTTGGATTTACGGTCCCTGCTGGTTTAGCTTCCAATTTCAATATTTTTAAAGAAACATGATGGGGAAAAAATGTGTTTAGAGATGGGGGTTCCTCCTTAGCTGGCAAAACCACAGATTGTAATAATCTTAACGTTCTTTTGTGGTCCTTTGAAGTTTGCCTTCTGATGTTTTTATTGGCATAAAAAAATCACACTGTGAATAGTCCACAGCACTTTAACTGTATTATATCACAACTCAGAAAAGTGGCATTTTTGACTATAACTTCCAGAATCCCCAGCTACATGACTACTGGAGTTGTGCTTTTATTAAAAAAAGTATTTTTTCAAACTTTGCATTAGACACTGTATAGATCAAACCCCATGCTGAATAGCAATAGGTCAACATTGTATTATAAATACACATTGACAATCATTTCCTGTGACACATCTATATCTTCTCTTTGTAATAGTGTTTGGTGTAGTTGAAGGGCTGAGTTTAGACACAATAGAACAAAGTGAAACTACAGAATATTGCTACATTGTCAGGTTTAAACCATGCAACATAAAATCTGGCCTTCTTTGAAACTTCAGCTGCATTTACCTTTTAAGGATATAGTAGAGTAACTCCCCACTATCATTTCTTCTGTATTATTTTAATAAATGAAGTCATCTTATCCTCAGCCTTTTTGTTTTACTCTCAGTTAATGTAACTAGAACAGTTTGCTGCTTGTAAACTGCTTCATGACTCCAGACTGTCAGTACAATATGGTATGTGTTCTGCTCAGTGGGCTGGACCCAGTCTAGGTAAGCTGAACTTAGTTCCCGCTGAAATCACCTGGACTTAAACAATGACTAACTTGTCTGACTGATTTCACTACAACCCAAGCTCAGCAAATTTATGGAGCAGTTGTATACATTGGCCTAAAGACAGTTGTTAGATATACAAAGATATTTTTGTAGATTGGCCAAAACAGAGCAGTCTTAGATAGGGCAGCTTGGTGGGCTGAGGGCTAATATCTCCATTTGCTCTGTCATCTGGGTTCTTTGAACTGTGAGATTACAGAGATCTCATTATGTTTGATAGGTAAAACTGGTAAAAGTACATGAGATCGAGACGTGACCCAGGGGGTGGATGAAACCTGTTGCCATGATATTCAGAAAGACTGACTTATCAGGAAAAATAACCTGCAGGGGGATGGTTCAGAAGAACCAGATCCAAGGTATTTGTCCTTGCAGCACTCTTCTTGTTAAGTTCAGCTGGTTCCTACTTCCCAACCCTACTTGAAACTGTGGTCTCTGAATGCCTTAATTGAATATCACACCCCCTTCCTTTAGTTACTTAGTCTGTCTCACCCTGGCTGGTTCTCAAGCCCTGTTTCCAAGAGATCTGTGTCCACCCTTTGCTGACATTCGGCCCCAAAATATTTTGTTTGGCTGTTTTGCTTGGGAGGAGTAAAACAACACTTGAACTGATTTATACTATCAAAGTCATTGCAACTTGATCCACCGGGGCTGAAGGATTGGGAACACAGGGGCATTTCTGTGTATGTGGGTCCCCCCTGTCACAAATTCCTTGACTTTCTCAGTAGATAGGCAATGTGGCCAGCAGTCTCTGATTGGTAGGCTTTCGCAGTATTTCTAAGTTTGTGGATATCTTTTGCTTTCACTCAACCTCCCACACTATAAAGGGTGGTGGTTCTACCAGTATACCTTCCCCAGTCCCAGTAATTCTTTAGTCTGGCACTGTTTTCAAAGCATACATACTTGGTTTTTTTAAAAAATAGCAAGCACCCCTTGATTCCAAAAAAAGTTCTTTGA
>CAOLHI010004838.1:0-97454 GCA_948474755.1 Ctenosaura bakeri | reverse complement strand
TTTGGGGTACGATGCTTCAATGATGTAGGTGAAGTGGAAGATGCTATCAGACATTGGACCACAGAGTGCCCAAAAGAGTTTTTCCAGAATGGATTGGAAGGGTAGAAAATGCATTGTCACTGGTGGAGACTAATTTGAGTAGTACCATTTTGTAAACAAAGAGTTACTTTACACATGCACATACAGGAATCTCCAGACACCTCACTTTTCAATAAGCTGCTCTTTCAATCATAGAACTGTGCTTGTGGCCCCCAATTTGGCTATGAGACCAATTCAGCAACTTTTGCCTAGGTCTCCTTGGGTCCAAATCAATCCAGACCTGACCTAATCCAGATCCTGAATCTGAATTTAAAATTCAGATCACCAGTCTTTTCCCACTGACTTGCACTGGGTACCCAACATGGCTACAACAGTGTTTTGTTTCGTTTCTTTCACAAGATCTTTGAGCAGGCAAATGATGCTGAAATGTCCTGGTAGGTTACCTCTGCTCTCTTTTCCTTCCTTTCTGGGACAGGGCAGCCTTAAACAAAGCATCAGACACTGGCAAGGGGGATCACCCTGCTGTTGTTCAGTTACCAGATCCTCCTCATGAACTGAACTAAGAACACAGAAATCTCATTTGCAAAAGGGGAATAAGCAAGCCAAATTTTGGGAAGGTAGCTTCAGGAGGATTTGTACCAGGCACCTATAAGGATTGGGTGTGCTTTCCCAAAAAGAGATCAACAATTTCTTTAAAATGTGTTGACTGCTCCGTCACAGCACTTCATACTTCATTCATGCCGGGACAGTCCCACTAGTATAGGGGAAACTTCCACCAGCCACCAAAGGACTCCCAGTCTCTACAGTTGAAGGAATTAAGCAGAGGAATTAACCAGAGGAAAGGCAGGGGCTGGCAGAGAAGCACAAGATCAATCTTGAGATGATTTCTGAGTCAGGATGGCAAGCTAGCATGGTGTAGTGGGACTCTGGAAACTAAGGTCCTTTCTGCACGATGTTGCTGTCTTATTTCTGCCACAGGATGGCAGCGGTGAGCAGGTCGCACTTGCTCATGACATCATCACTTTCCCGCTGCCATTCTTTCACAGAATGTCGCACTTGCACAGTTTGCGCAAAGCAGAAAAAATCCATATTTCAATCGTGCGGCGCTCCCATCACTTCTGGCCATGCAGGAGCTGCAGAAACACATTGGCGATGCTTCCTTCCGTAGTGCAGCAGTGGAAAATGCCTGACTGCGTTGTGGAAGGAAGACATGGTACCATTGCGTTCTCTTCCCATGGACCGGGCAGATGCAGAGGGGAGCATTGCTGACATGCTTCCTTCTGGACCTGGGACTGCAGCTAGACAACATGGAAGAGCGTCGCCGTGTAGAAATGGCCTAAGGCCATTTCCGCACTAGATTGTTATAGCGCTATTATTCCACTTTCAACATCCTATGGAATCTGAGGATTTGCAGTTTAGGGAGGGGCTGGCCAGTCCCTCCCTAAACTGCAAACCCCAGGATTCCATAGGATGTTGAAAGTGGAATAATAGCGCTATAACAGTCTAGTGCAGAAATGGCCTAAGGTTCAAATTCCCACTCAGCCATGGAAAACCACTGGGCAAGTTACACAGTCTCATCTCCAGAGGAAGACAAAGGCAAATCTCTCTGAACAAGTCTTACCAAGAAAACTGCATGATAGGTTTGCCTTAGGGTCACAATAAGTTGAAAAGGAAGGCAAACAACAGCAAAAACAGCAACAACAGGCAGACCATCAGTCACACTAGATTTGTCAAAGTCTAGCTGCTAGTTAAACAGAATCATGCCAATAGTGAAAATGCAACTACATATTACTTCAGGACAGAGTATTTTTGCTTTATTCTACCAGCAGCAGTCCACCTCGTAAGATACATTGTCACAGCATAAAAACGTAGAAGATGACAAGAGAATGGTTTACCAGCAGCCCAGTTCTCTGATAATCCCCTGATCCCTTTTAGGCATTTAGTGACCTGGATTGGTACTGGAAACTTCCTTCTCATGACCCCATAGTTCCCTGATCCCATATCTTCTCTAGTTGCCTACCTAAGCCTCTTGCAATGATGTCAGGGGCCTCTGCACTACACTGTTATAGTGTTATTATTCCACTTTCAACATCCTATGGAATCCTGGGCTTTGCTGTTCAGGAGGAGGCATTTAGAATTCTCAGCCAGAGATCTTTGGCCTCGGTAAACACTAGAATTCCACAGGATATTGAAAGTGGAATAATAACACTAAAAAGGTATAGTATGGAAAGGCCCTATGTCTCCCCTGCTGAATTAAGTGAGTGCAAAATACCTTTGTGCTTTAATTCTGTTTGCAGCAATTGAACCAAGCTAAGGACAAAGGGAGGAAGAGAAAGAAACTGGGACATTTTTAAAGTATCATGATTAAATTAAACTAATGGTAATAAGGAAGAAGGAGAAGAGAAAAGGAAAGAGCAGTCGTAGTGGTTAAGTGGTTAAGTAGTTAAATAAGTTTGACTATTAAGGAGATAAAAGTAATACTTTTTCAGTGAAAAATGTGAATTACATGGGCAATAAAAGAATACTGCTTTTACTTCACAACAACTATGCAATAACAGAAACAATAGATTAAGTGTTTACTGCTTTGTGGAACAGAAATGAGAACTGCAGTAATGGCTTGCCAGAAGAATTAAATGCACACAGACACACACACACACACACACACACACGGGGAAAAAAACAAAATACAGAGATTAAATTAAAAATTTAAACCAACCGACCTGTCAGCTAACAAAATAAATGCATACAAAGGATCATATTTTCAACTTACCAGTAATGAGTGTATGTACTCAGTTGCTGTTTCGGTACACACAAAGAAACACAGAGTAATGAGGGAAAGAGAGAGAGAGAAATATATCTTTAAAGCAACAGTTGCCCCCTCCCCGCAACAAACGAGGGTTAGTTGAGCATCAGGAATATACGCTTTTAGAATTTAAATTAAATACATATCCAATTATAGCTATTAAAACTGAGAAGAAGAAAAAGTTTTTAGAAAGGTAACAGGAAAAAAAACTAGGCTGAGGCTGGAGGGACTGAGATTAGTTAAATCAACAAATCTGAACATATAAGAAGTGGCATATCTAGCATAAACAGTGCCTAGGGCAAGCATGGAAGTTGTGCCCCTAACTTCTTACCCCTACATGCATGGCTTTTTTGTTCCCCCCTCAGTGGGGCCTGGGGCACATAACCTACTTGCCCCACCGTAGATACACTGTTGTATATAAGCCAAACAGCTGTTAACAAAACCAAGAGGGTAATTAAGTTCTGAGTCACAGTCCAAACCCCTCCCACCACCTTCAGTAAACATACAGCTCTAACGGTCAGTGACTGGCTATTAGTATTTACTGTGGACCCTAAGCAAAGAGCAAAGCAGGATAGGTGAAGATACAATATAGAACTTTGGTGACAATTCTTCCTGTAATGAATGTGACCGGGTATTGCTGATGAGATTTCTTGCTCTAGGTTGGAAGCTAGTACTGTCATGTAGTAATCTACAGCGCCATCCTCCAATGACATTACCCTGGTATTTTCCATATTCATATTTTGATATCTGAATCTCTTCATTGATCTGAATCATACAAGAAAGGGCCTTCTTAGTGGCTGCCCCTAGATTCTGTGATTCCTTCCCCAGGGAAACAAGAACAGGCCTCTGTCGGTGGCGGGTGGAGGCCAAGCAGATGCGGGGTGAGCGGCTGGAGCTGACAGCGTTTATTAGCAGCCAGTAAACAGAGGGTTACAGCACCCCCACAGGCAAGCCCCAGCACAAACGTAAACCAGCCCCAAAGCAAAGGTTAAGTCCCAAAGTAAATGCAGGCTACTTCCTAAAGCAAAGAAAGGGTTACTTCACCCAAGCAAAGACCAAGTGCTCGGCCGCCAGGGAGGCTGGACACAGTTGCTGGAGGGAGGGGCTGGATCCGGACACAGGCAGAGGAGGATGTGGAAGACTAACAGTTGTTGCTCCGTGGTCCTCCCCTCCCAGCACCCATCCTAAGTAGCTCCCTGGCCCAACGGCGACCAATCAGGTCTGGGCTCACAGCTGAGAGCCCTCAGCCTGCCGCCTGGCCTCACAGCTAAGAGCTCTCAGCCCACAGCTGCTTCTCTAGCAGCCACCAGGACCGGAGGACTGCCTCTTTCCCCTGCAGCCGTTGCCGGAATGTGGGAGGAGGGGCAGCAGTTTCCTCCAAGTCGGAGCCACGGGTGGGCGGAGCCCCTGGACTGAAGCCGGGGCCTGCCCTCCCTGGCGAGCCTGCAGGCACCCCGCCTGCCAAGGCGAGCCCCGGGCTGGCCCCGGCACCGCTAACGGGCCCATCCACTGCGGCGGCAGCCTCCGAGGTGTCCGGGCCTTCCCCCGCGTCAGCAGCGGCCTCCAAGGCATCCAGGCCTTCCCCCGCGGCGGCCTCCGAGGCATCGGTGGGCCCAGCCAGGCCCATGACAGCCTCTTCTTGCTCTCCTTCCACTAGTAAGTAAAGACTTTTGACAATGAGGATAACACCGACAGCCTTTCAAGAATCAAACATAATATAATAATATATAATATTTATTTATTTTTATCCCGTCTCTCTACATGGATCAAGGCGGTGAACAACATGAAATACATTATACATTGCAATAACATGTATTACAATGTGTTTTTAGCTAATTGCCCCCAACAAGCTGGGTACTCATTTTACCGACCTGCAGAAGGATGGAAGGCTGAGTCAACCTGGAGCCCGGCAGGATCGAACTCACAACCTTATGGTTGCAGTAGTGGCATTTAACTACTGCGTCACCAGGGCTCCAACATGTTTAAAGAAAGTACTTTTAAGAAAATGCTATATTGATTTAATTGTACTGTTTCTTAAACTGAATTCTACCATATTTAACTGTATTTTTAAAACTGTTTTTAAAACTTATTAATAGTTCGATTCAATTTTGATCTTTTGTGTGTTTTAACTATATTTTGCTTATTTTTTAATCTGTAAACTGTCTATGGGGGGAAAGTGGGGAATAAATGTGGTGGTGGAGATGATGGTGTATAATCTTTGGGTTTTTTGTTTGTTAAATTTGCAATTCTACAACAAACAGCAAAACAACTTGATATGGTTGAATAACTTACCCTACAATAGAACCACCCTGTTCTCTCACTTCAGACCAGTTCAGACCTGTAAATCTGTTTTCAAACTGTTTCTCTATCCCCTTCCTTTTATAAAAGGGTGTCCAGTACTGATAAATCTCATTAGAGAGTGTCCGGTACTGATAAATAAATCCAGGAGAGAAATTCCCAGCTATCAAAGAAAATTAACTTATTTCATTGAATATTTGGCTAGTTATAATAATAATAATAATAAAATTTATTTCTATCCCGCCTCTCCCAATGGATCGAGGCGGCATTACAAAAATATATAAAAACATTAAAACATTAAAACGCACCCTATCCTCCCCACCCTCCAACCCTTCTATCCCCCTAAAACATATTAGTTAATTAAACAAATTAAAAACAAGATTAACACAGAAGACAATGATGAGAGGCGGTGGAACACTAATCTGGGAAGGCCTGTCGGAAGAGAACGGTCTTGACTGCTTTTTTAAAGCAGTCAAGACTGGTAATGTGCCGGGTCTCCTCCGGCAGGCCATTCCATAACTTGGGAGCGACAGAAGAAAAGGTCCTCTGGGTAACCGCAGCCAACCTAGTTCTGATTGGCTGCAGTAAATTCCTCCCAGAGGACCTTAGTGTGCGGGGCGGATTGTATGGGAGAAGGCGATCCCGCAGGTAGGCTGGCCCCAAGCCATGAAGGGCTTTAAAGGTAAAAACCAACACCTTGTACTGTGCCCGGAAACGAATAGGCAGCCAGTGTAAAGACTTCAGAATTGGTGTTATGTGGTCACTTTTAGATGTTCCGGTGACCAACCTGGCTGCCATATTCTGAATTAATTGAAGTTTCCGAACTAAGCACATGGGTAGCCCTATGTAGAGCGCATTACAGAAGTCAAGTCGTGAAGTTACCAGCGCATGTACCACTGTTTTTAGGTGTTCCAAGTCCAGGAAGGGGCGCAGCTGGCGTATCAGCCGAAGCTGATAGCAGGCACTCCTGGCTGCCGCATCAATTTGAGCTGTCATCTGAAGCGGCGAGTCCAGGAGCACTCCCAAGCTGCGGACACAGTCTTTCAGGGGAAGTGTGACCCCGTCTAGAACTGGTTGACAAACCTCTATACCTGGGCTGGGGCCCCTAACAGCAAGTACCTCCGTCTTATCTGGATTCAGCTTCAGTCTGTTTTTCCTCATCCAGTCCATTACTGCTTCTAGGCATTCATTTAGAGGTGAGATGCCATCCTTAGTTGATGCTGTTATCCGAGGCATGGAGAGATATATCTGGGTGTCATCAGCATACTGATAGCACCTTGCTCCATGCCTCCTGATGATCTCTCCCAGCGGTTTCATGTAGATGTTAAATAGCATTGGGGACAGGACGGCGCCCTGAGGGACGCCAGATTTAAGCTCCTTTTTCGAGGAGCAGCTGTCCCCAAGCATCACCATCTGGTATCTACCTGAGAGATAGGACCGGAACCACTTAAGTGCAGTACCTCCGATCCCCAGCCCTCTCAGGCGTTCCAGAAGGATACCGTGGTCTATGGTATCGAAAGCCGCTGAGAGGTCCAGGAGTACCAGCAGGGTCACACTTCCCCTGTCGATACCTAGGCGTAGATCATCCACTAAGGCGACCATGGCAGTCTCAACTCCATATCCTGCCCTGAAGCCAGTTTGAAATGGATCTAGATAATCTGTTTCATCCAAGACAGCTTGGAGCTGAAGGGCAACAGCCCTCTCGATCACCTTGCTTAAAAATGGAAGATGGGAGACTGGTCTGTAATTATTCATATCCAGGGGATCTAGGGAGGGCTTTTTTAGAAGCGGCCGTATAATCGCTTCTTTTAAACAAGCTGGAATCAAGCAATTCACAGCAATCAAGACTACCAAGCACAGTATGGTAGAAAGAATTCCAGGGAAAATGCTACAGGTTTAGGAAGAGAGTACATCCACATGAATGGTCAGTAGGTTCAATAAGCAATGCACTTATGAAGTGCTGCCACTAAAGGGAGACATGGTGACTCATCAAGTTGAATGAAACCTACCTGCCACACATTTGGACCCGCTGGGTGTTTGATGGGGGGGGGCAGAATTAGCCTGTAATTGAATCTCTGGATCTGCTGGCAGCTTTACTAATATAGTCTACTAAATATGCAGGAAGCATATCATCGTGGTAAAAAGCTGGTGTCCCATGGTGAAGACATGGGGATTATAAAGTATTCCTGATATCAAAAATTCTACCATTACTAAGTTCTAAAGCAGGGGTGAGAATCATGCAACCATCCAGATATTGTTGGACTACGAGGTCCAGCAGTTCTATCCAGTATAGCGAACAATGACAAAAGCTAGGGTTACAGTCCAGCAATATCTAGAAGGCCATATGAAGGCCCTGTTTTGAAGGGTTAAACAAGGAAAGAAATCATCTCAATGTGCCTTTGATTCCTTTGATAACAACCATTTCACTGCTTTGTTGATGCATGGCTCACAACCTGCAAAAGGTGTTTACCAATAACAGTGTCAGCAGTCACACTGGTGAAACTCAGAAGCCAGCAGGAAAATTACACGTTGCAGAAAGACTCAAATGAAGGAAATTAGGCACAGTGTAAACATAAGTTAACCTCCATGCTGAACTGAGGGAGTGATATGTCATGACATCAGTTAAGTGCAAAAATGTCAGACCCTATTAAGTTACCAGTCATGTAGTACCGAGAAGCTGTTATTTCTAACAAGAAAAGGAAAGTGAAGGCAGGCTAGTGCCACTGAAATGTTGATAAACTTTCAGACACAGCCTGAAGAGTGAAATGACTGGAAACAGCAAAATACCTTTCTGCCTCACATTATTTTTGTTTTGTGCTTTCAAATGTACTGCACTGGTTCAGTCATTAAAAAAATAAATACCATAATGAAACACAAGGAACATGCCAGCCAGCTTTCATTTTGGCATTGCAATCAATGTGCTGGATTCTTAGCTATTCCAAGAGTCCTCACATTTCAACCTTTCTAAAACACAGTTGATAACTCTAGGATGCTTCTAGACCACAGGTGGGCAACTGTGGTAGGTAAGGGGGCTGCATTAACCCCGCAGGACTCCTTGGAGAATTGCACACCCCACTAGTTTGCCTCTAAAGGTCTCCAAACATCTTCTAGTAGTCATGGGTCCATTCTGGGCATGTTTTGGATTCTTCCTGGCTCTCTAGAGAATGAGTTGAGGCAGAAGAAGAGCAAGAACAGGAGGAAGAGGAGGAGGAGGAGAAGGAGGAGGAGAAGGAGAGAGGTCATTTGTACTCCCCTAGAGTTAATGGCCACATGCAACAACTAATGGCCACATGAAACCCATAGGCTCCACTTTGCTGATCCCATTTTAGACAAAGGACTCCTAGAGCTACTAGTTAAAAATATTGTTATAACCATTCTGTCTTCCCTTCCTTCAACAGTTTTTTTAACACCTCCCCCCAAAAAAATAGGGGGAGCAAAAAAAATGAGGTAACAAATAGAAGATAATGATGTCTATAAAATTGTCTATAAAATTCTGTGAATTAGCCAATAAAGGTATCATTTGGACACCCTCTGTCTATTGTAGCTGGGCTTTTAAAAAAAATTTCTAACATAATATGCAGCTAAATATAATTTGCAGAGTAGGTGTACTCTGCATCTCATTCTAAATTCATTGCAAATGGGTACCAAGGTACCATTATTTAGGAAGCTAAGGCCTCAGAGTAGGGATGCAAATCTTCATGTTGTTCATTTTCATATGCAAGGACAAATAGTGTCCACAATATTTTCCCTGCTATGGGAGAATATTAAGCTCTCTGTGCACCATCCTTCTGACAGTCACACTCTGAGAAGTCTTTAAGGTTTTACACATGGTTTTGCTGGTCATAAAAAAGGGTTTGTGTGTGCTGGAAACAGTGTTCTCTTCTATGCAAAACACACTCTTTCATACTTAAAAAATACCTTTTGTGTCTCCAAGAAACATATTTTCTGCAAAAAAACAGAAATCAGATATATTTGCAAAGAATCATTCCCTGTTCAAACTGCAATGATTCATCGCCACTGACCTGTTCTTTTCACAGTCGTTTTTCAAACACTGGGAAATAAACAGTAATGTCTGTCCATCTTTACCTTAGAATATGTATGATCAAAAATTTCTGTCTCTGTGGCCCGCACAACAGTGATAAACATTAACATTTTTTCTAATTCGCCCTCATGTCATTGTTGTCCTCTTTGCATTACATGCAATACCTATTTTCAAAGACACTATTCTTCCATTACTACACAGTCTCAATGTAGATTTTCCATTCTGATCCTATACTAGTGTGAATTCCACCAGTTTACCTGATAGTTTTGTGTATGTGTGTGTTTAGCAGAGTGTGTGTCGTTCCACTCCCCCCCCCATTTGTGATAGATGATGGCTCTGAGTTCAAGGAGCAATTGATTGTGCCAGGAACAGAGCCAGTGATTGACCAAACCAACTTGCAAATATTTCCATCAACTGAAGGACAAGCGGAGGCAGAGTTGCCCCAACCAGCTCCAGAGGAAGAGGGAACCAGCAGTGATTTGGAAGAATTACAGTCACCTCTGCCCCTCAGCCTCCACTCATGAAGGAGGCTGGAACAGGCAGCTCAGAGGGAAGCTGCGTTGGTTAGATTAAGGAAGCAATGACAAGCAACACCTGTTCTCTGTGGTTATTTAGGTCTGTCAGCGTGGCTTGCTCTTTGCTTGTAGCAAATTGCTTGCAAGCCTCACAACCCTCATGTTCTGGCTTCCTTGACCCCTTTGGACAGACCCTTGCTTTCTGGACTGTTGGACTAGACCTCAACCTGGCTTGACTCTGCAGTTTCCTTAGTAGTTGCTATATCGGACATTCCTCGCTGCTTCTTCATCCTCCTTACAGCAAATATTCTTGCCTCCTCCCCCTTGCTGGCAGCGAGGCACAGGCAAGGAGTTGGACTCTGACACCGTTAAACTGTCCCATGTAGAGGCATGCTAGACTTAACCTTCCCTTTTTCCTTCTCTTTGTAAATCTACACCATAACATAATACAGCTATTTGTGCATTTGCTGCTGCTGCAACATTGCTGCTACACTACTATTACTCTTCCTCCTCCTCCTCCTCCTCCTTAGGGTCTAGCTATGTGGGGAGAGGGACAAAAATCTCTCCAAATAGGAATTCTCTTCCACCTGAAATTTTCTTTCAATGCCTCGAATTTCTACCATTGCAGAGAATGATAACATTTAAACTGTTCACACCAAGAACTCTCATACTTGTTGTGTTCTCATTCCCTTGGTGTCTTTTGCTTGTTCCTTTTCTTTGGATGTGTACACTCTATTTCTAAATGCTCAGCTGATCTTATAATGCACTGCAATGCTAGAAATTTGGGAAGTGAAGGAAAACTTCACCAAAAGAGGCATGAGATCTTATTATATTCTCTCTCCCTTATATCCCTACTATACCCCTGCCATTGTTACTACTAAATAATGGCAGCCTACCATAAATAGCAACAGCAAATGTGTGACTAGTGAGTAGCATTGGGGAAACAGGCAGCAGACTAAACTATTGAATATTACAATACAGAATGGTGACACAGGTATTCTTTAATGATGTCTCATAGATAAGATGTGACAACACTAAATGTTAATATACGGAAGACATATAGACAATCTCTTCATGTACAAAATGCAAGACAGGCATTCAGAGAAGTAATATCAACGGCACATGGGCTCAATTACTATGGAATACCAAGGACAATAAAGAACAGACCAGAACTCTGGGACTATCTGAGAAGCATCTAACAATTTGAATAATAGTCAGTATGTGAGTTGCCTTATTACAGGGATCGGTAATCCCCATTGGCAGACAATGAACACCAGGGATTTGGGAAGCTGGACTGTTTTCTTCCATGATTAATTTTGTGCCTAAGGGCAGGTGCCAGAAGTACTCATTTCTTGTCTCAAGCTCCTGCTGCCATTTCAACTGTCAGTGAGACAGCGGGAGTGGAGGAGAAAGCCATATGAAAGGAGCCACCTAAAAGAAATGCTGTGCCACTCTGTCACTTTTAAATTGACAGCCTTTTGCAGTCCAATTTCCCTGAGAAAGAGAAAGGACTTTCATTTTCACCACCCACTGCTACCTTGACAGGGAAAGACATTCACCTGTGCTTGAATGCCTGTGGGAAACAAAAATGTAAAACTGTGTCATGGTGTTTTCTAAGTGGGCTTGGCCTGGCCCAAGAAGTATAAAATGGCTTGGGACCATGGCATTCTAACCTCTGCTGATTGGGAAGGAAACAAAAGGGGATGCATCCACCCTGCCTTAATGCAGAAGCAGTACATCATATCCCGCAGTATCAGTAAAACCAGAATGGAGCAAAAAAGGCACAGAGGAGTAACAAGCCTGTGTAAATGGCAAGAAAACTTAGCAGAATATAGGTGTCTTCAGGGCAAGATTATAATTAACCTGAGACTTCACTGCAGGTATAGCAATTCAAATAGGCTGGAAGAATAATGAATGGAAAGTATCTATGAATTGAAAGAAAAATAAAATGTCATGGAACCAGGAAAACAGATCATAGTGTTTCCAATTCATGCCACAGAGTTTCTGATTTCTAGATATGACTGGGAAAGCTGGACTGTCAAGAAAGGTAACAGAAGAAGAATCAACTCATTTGAAACATGGTGCTGGAGGAGAGTTCTATGGTTACCATAGACTGCAAAAAGGACAAATAAATAGATCTAAGAATAAATCAAGTGTGCACTCTCCTGAGAAGCCAAAATGATTAAACTGAGACTATATCACTTTGAACATGTCATGTAAAGTTTGTTAGAGTAAAAGGCAGTAGGAAAAGTTGAATAGACTTAGGGCCTTTCCGCACTACATAACTATTGCACTATGATTCCACATTTAACTACAATGGTTGTCTCCTATGGAATCCTGGAGTTTGTAGTCTTGGGAGGTACTGGAGCTCTCTGGCTAAGAATTCTAAATATCCTCTGTAAACTTCAAATCCCATGATTCCATAGGACAAAACCACTGCAGTTAAAGTGGAATCATAGTGCAATAGTTATGTAGTGTGGAAAGGCCTTTTTGTCAAAGAAGCCATGACACTGAGGCCCTTTTCGCATGGGCTTTCTGTCGCGCGAGAGCCCCCTGAGCCTCACGGGAGTGGGAGCGTCGCTCTGCCCGACGCACTCCCACTTCCGTGGCGCTCACGGGGCTGACGCTGCGCGAGCGCGTATTTTTTTATTTTCGGCTGGAACCGAAAATAAACAGCGCTCACGCAAGGCTTCCGGCAGCGCCTCGCACTTACTGAAGTGTGGAGCGCCGTCCTCCCCGCTTCCGCCCCCAGCGCCGCCTACAGCTCCCAGGGAGCGCTGCGGAAGTTAGGGGTGTGGCTGAAGAGCGCCTGTCGCGGGAAAAGATGCCAGGTGCAGTAAGGAGGCAGGGGGAAGCGGCGGTGTTTCGGGAGACGGTTGTCACACAAGCCACCCTCCTCTGTCGCGCAAGCGCCGGTGCTGCGAAAAGGGCCTGAGTTTCCAAGACTTTAGCAGGGCTGTGAACAACAGGGTGTCTTGGAGGTCTTCAGTTTATAAGGTATCCATAAGTCACAGTCAGTCTGATGGCAGTTAACAACAACAAGAAAACAAGATGCATAATACTTGAGACAGTGTGAGCAAGTCAAGATATTTTGGACTGAAGACCCTAGCTGAAATCCAAAGAGCTTATCTGTGACAGAAAGAGAGCTGTAAGGCTAAAAGAGAGATATTAAATCAGATATTAAATTTGAATTAAAAGCAGATACAGTCTGTCTCCTGATGTGAATTCCAGCCGCTAGTATAAAGGTGGTTACAAAGTAGCTCTCAAGACGTTGGACTACAAATCCCATTATCATTCATAATTGGTTGTTCTGGTCAGGATTTGATGTGAGTTGGAATCCAACAATTTCTTGAAGGTCATAAAGTGCTGCAATTGTGTAGTGTGGGTAAGTGCTACTGAGCCAAAGCATTGTGCAGCTATTTCATTTTTCTCTGCTTAACAGTAACATTTGCACCCATCTCTCAAAAACTACACCAACAGTTCCCACTGGACTGTTTACCAAATCTATTGTTTTATTTAATCAACATTGCACTCATTCCATGAATTGAGAAATGGAACTTAAGACGTGAACTGGTACCCCACCTTCTCCATATCAGAATTATAGTATACAGACAACAGTATCACAGAATAAATGTAGTTAGTGAAAATGCCATCACAAATTCAATGAATATGTTGTATGTTCATCCACCAAGTTGAATTTTCCCATAAAATGTAGTTGGTAACAACAGATCTGCAATGTGGGATTGTAAACAACTGTGAAATGTCTTTAAGCCAAAATTAGAGTACTACATTGCAAACTTATATTTGCTACTGAAAACTCTGTAAAATATTACCATAGGAGATGGAAACATAAAACCAACAAACTTGGATTTAAAATGCCTACCCTCAGTTTCAGTTCTCTGCTGGTGTTCCCAGAACTGCTTCCCTCCATGCACCTACTCAGTGAACACTATGGTTCCTACAGCTATTACAAAAATTATGCCTGAATTGCTACTCAGTTCCATATCAAAACAGTTTTCTGATTCAAGTCTGTTTTCATATATACTCTTTCATGCAATGCATGTCATCAAATAGTTATCTTTATATACACAAAAGATTTGTATAAAAAGTCCCTAGCTGAGAATTTTTAAAAGCCATTGTTCTCAGAAAATACACAATTTTCGCAAATGGAGCAATTCAGATGAAAATGTGTTCAGGAACTAGAAATGGTGATAACCTGTCACTTTTAGTCAATAGATTTTCTCAAAGACAAGAGTTGAGAAGCAATTTTGTAGCTACCTTTCAGCTTTTGAAAGCTAGAGGGAGGAAATAGTAATATTGTCAGTGTATTTTATGATTTTATCACAGCTGGGAAGACTTTTTGATAAGATACCCATTGACTGGATGTCTCTGATGAAAATATTAAAAACAATTTAAAATTCAACACTATATATGCCAACTCATGAGTAAATCCCATTGAGTTCAATGGGATTTGCTACTGGTATAGCTTCCTAAGGGCCATTAGATCCAACCTCCTGTTCAATGCAGGGTTCCAGTGTATTGTTGTCTTTCTAGTCATCTGTGGTTTGATTGTAAAGCCCTCCCATCACAAGAAGTTATATACAATTTGAAAACTCTTCACCTGGGAGGCTATGTACTATTCCTGTTATGGTAAACCTCCTGTATTCAGAGATAACACAGATTAATTTTTGAAAAATCTGGTGGTCTGGAAACCTAAAAGTAACTTAAGAGATTTAGCTCTAAGAACACATCGAGACCTCCAATCCTTAATTAAGGAGCACAGTCTTTAGTTGCTTATCAGCATCATAGGTGCAGTTCTGCTAATTAAGTTTCTTCAAATAAATTATTAGAGTCATTTCTAAACTGATAAGTATCATATTTGTTTTCACATGCTTAATGAGTGTTTGATATTAGCTCAGTAAGCCAGTAGTGGAACCTAAGGTTTTTGCTCTGTTCACTTGATTTGCTTATTCCTGTGGATTTTTTCCCCTTCATAATAGCAACCATATGGTGCGCCCATCCTTTTCATTTTAGTCACTGTAGAAAGGAAAAAAAGTTATTTCTTTTGCTTTGCACATTATTTGCTTGGAAGGTAGGGTGTTGCCCAACTCTCATTGAAATCAGTGGGGATATGGGGTGCTTGGCAACTTCACAGGAAGCTAGATTTCCTCTGTTCTTTTGGACTAGTTCTTAGACACACACAGAACTCCTCTGATTTCCTTCTGGTATGAATAATCACATAAAGATTCTAACTAAAGATTTAAGCACACATCCTAATTTGTCCTTGCTTGAAAATAATAATATTGCATAATTTATTACAAGTTAAATGGTAGCAAAATCTGTGTGGAGCTAGTTTGTTCAAACAAATGATAACCAGTGAAATACATCATGTTCTGGCCCAGGAGACTGATCGTGGTGACTAAGTCTAAGAAGAGGGAACTTGGCCTCAATACTATGGCTATTAGAAAGAGAAAGGCAGGACACAAATCCAGAATCCAAGCTTCAGTCTATTACTTCATCCCTGAAGTGTGCCATTACATTCAAGTGCATCATTAACATTTGTCATTACATGACAGCCTGCATGTAATGAGGATGAAAGGGAATTCAGAAAGGTTATCACTGGATACATTTTCCCTTTCAGGAAGGGGGATAATGTAACAATGGAGGCAGGGGAAGCATTAAAACATGATATTAAAAAAAGCTTTGTGAGACTACTCACCTTTAAAAAAAAACTACTCAATAACTTTGTTATGCTACTGAACAAAGTAGAATCATAGGCCCTGTTTGCATGGCATTTCTGATTTGAAAGGGCCCCTTGAGCATCGCGCACATGTGAGGAGTGGTCCACACAATGCACTACATTTGTGTGACACTCAAGGGCCTGACGCGGACTGCGCGTGCATTTTTTTCATTTTCGGCTTGAAGCCAAAAATGCTGCGTCATTGCACAGGGGCCCCGCGCACACTCCGGGGCCCCGCACACACCTACCTGCTGTGCGGAGCCTCGGGAGCCAGGCCAGTCGCGCTTCTTGTGTCAGTGCAGCCTGAGAAGGTCCCAGGCTGCACTGCGAAAGGAAGAGGCAGGGCTCTCGCACGAGCAGGAAGCTCATGCGGAGCCGAAGGAGCAAGGAAGCAAGAGCCTCTCTCTGGAGGCTGCTTGCGTGAGCACCGCACCCCAGCGCCGAAAATGGGTGAGTTGCAGAAAGGGTCATAGAGTTGGAAGGGGCCTATGGGCCATCAGGTCCAAACCTCTACTCAATGCAAGTTCCCTAGCTAGAGCATCCCCAGCAGGTAGCTGTCTAGCTTCTTTTTGAAAACATCCAGAGCAGGAGACCCCACCACCAATCAAGGCTATCAGTTCCATTGCTGAACCATTGTCACTGTCAAGAAGTTCCTTCCAATCTTCAATCAAAATTTACCCTCCTGTAACTTAAAACCATTGACCTTAGTTCTACACTCAGAAGCAGCAGAGAACAAGCCTGCACCTTCATCTTTGTGGCAGCCTTTGAGATATTTAAAAAGTGCAGTTATATCATCCCCTCGGTCTTCTGTTTAACAAGCTGAACATATCCAGCTCCCTCAACCTCTCCCTGTATCTTTTGTTCTCCATACTGCTTGTCATCCTCATTGTCCTTTTCTGATCTTGTTACAACTTGTCTATATCCTTTTTAAAATGAGCTGCCCAGAACTGAACTACTGTAAATGAAGCCCAATTAGTGCAGAACACAGAGGAAATAATTCTTCCCTCAAGTTCAAAACTATACTTCTGTTAATGCAAGCTAGGACAGCATCTGCATCATTTGCTGCAACATCACTTTGCTGGCTTATGTTCAGCTTATGATCAACAATAGTCTCAAGGTTCTTTTCAAAATGTAGTATTTACAAGTACTGACATCCTATACATGTGCATTTCGTTTTTGTGACCTAAACCTAGAATTTTGCCTTTGTCTCTGTCAAATTTCATTTTATTAATTTCAGCCCAGTTTTTTAGGTCCCCAGAAGAGAACCCTTGAGACCTCCTTCCAAACTGAAGCACAATCAATGATGGGAACACTTTGAGCATGTTTTCCAATCACTTATAGATCCATCTGATGGGCTTCCCATCAGTTCCATATTTAATCAGTTCGCTAATCAAAATATCATGGGGGAACTTATCAAAGACTGATGAAATCCAGATAAATGATATCTATAGCATTCCCATCATTTACTAAACTACAATCCTTCCTTCACATATGTGGGTTTGACCTTCGTGAATTTGATTATTCAGGAGTTGTGCATATGCCTTCCCTGCCATTCTCTTCCTCCATTCCCTTGCATTTTACTGAGCATGATGGTGAGTGCACCTGGGAAAAAAGGAAAGGCAACGCACCCATCCTTCTTCTCCCTTTTAGAGTTCCCCCCATTTTATTGCCTCTGGCCCCAGCATGGAGAAGTAAGGCTCATTGGACAGCGATAAAGGCATGCAAATAGGAGGGGGATCACAAGGTGGAGTTAGTCACAGTTTTTTAACTTTTGTGAGGATTCTGTCTCCCAAACCCTCACAAAAGTGGAGGGACCACTGTAGTGACCTGATCAAAAAAGATATATTAGTTTGGCAGGCTTTGCTGTTGACAAACCCATGCTAGTTCCTACTAATCACTGAATTTTCATAAAGATACTTGAAGACAGACAGTAGACAGTATAATCCATTCTTATATTTTTCCTGGTATTGGGGTCAGACTGACTGCCCTGTAGTTTCATGTGTCTTCTTTTTTCTTCCTCCGTGGAATTGTTTATGCTTTTAGCAATTCTTTCTTCATAAAATCCCACCCATCTTGGGTGGGATGGTCAAAAATATGTTTTTCAAGTCTCAAGAAACCCTGTCAAGAATCTAATTCAGGACTTATTACACATAGATTCATATATGGTTGTTTTGCCCTAAAAATGGCATTTTCTGCACAGGAAATAGCATTTTCTGTGCATAAAATATGCAGAAATGTGATTGTCTGTACAGATTTTTAAAAAACTGTTTCCTGCTCAGAAAATGTTATAATTGGATGCTTATTCTGTACAACATTCGTATGTGGTCGATTTACACATACAATAGCATTTTCTGTGAAAGAAACACCTTTTTCTGTATCAAAAGAAAAATATTCATGCACACAAATATTATTTTCTGTGCAGAAAATGCTGTATTCCTCCAAAGAAAATGCTGTTTGCTGTGCAAAATAGCCACATATGAATTTTGCACAAAATAATTCACAGATTGCAAATAGACTTTGAAAGCTGCATGGCTTTCAAAGACTTCCTCTCAGTGGGAAGAAAATTGCTAACACTGCTCATTGCTTCTGTTGAGAAGAAAATCAGTGAAGAACTACCCCACCTCAGGGGGTGATGGTGGTAAGATATAAGATGATAATATTTCAGTTCTAGCATGAGTGCGATTTGGTAGTCTTTGGCCCCAAGAATAATATAGTATATAATATAGTATAATATCATATGGTATAGTATAGATCCCATTGCTTTATAATATCCCAAATAAAGCTGTTTACCCAGAATTCTGTCATTAGGAAGGAAACAAGAAAATCAACACTTTTTTTTCATTATTTTAAAAAAATAAAAGCTGGACTAACTTCAGATTTCCTTTTAAAACCTACTATGAATAACTTACGATTATGAATAACTTATTGTATTGTAGCTGAAACTTATGATTTAAAAAATACAATTTAAATTTTAAAATTTTATATATTCTTATTCTTAAGAATAATAAGGCCTAAATTGTTAGCCCCGACTATACTTGTTGACTCAAGGAAACTTACATCATTCTTGACTTACTAAGTTCCTACTGATTTAATGGATTTACTTCCTTTGCGACCAGTTGTTGCATGTAAACTTTAGTCTTAATTCGTACTGTTGAAGGATCTTTTATGGGGTCCTGGTTCCCCAGTGGGAACAGATTACAAAATCAGTGGCAGGTGCATATTAAATATGAAATATTCTGTCTGACAGCATGTGGACATCATGCCATGTTTTCTGGCTGATCCAAGCCAGTTTGTTGGCTGAGATGAAGAACAAGAAGACACTCCCCTCATTCCATGGTTGTATGTACAAGATCCAGTATGAATTATTTACTTACATGGGCGATGGAACTTTGTTCTCTACTACACTTCAAGGTAGCAAGCTAGCTTGGAAGAAGGGGCTTCCAGATCACATAAAACACACACACACCCCTGGCTGCCCCTCCTACCCCCACCCCTTCAGTGAGAGCTGGCAGCTTCCATGTCAGTAGGTTGGTGAATCCTTTCTAGGGAGGGACACACTTTGTCTTGCCACATCAGTTGGGTCAGAACAGAGATCAGTTAGAAAAGTAGAGACAAATTTTTACTTGAAGCATTGTTCTTGTACATCTCAGAAGAAACAGAGTTTCAAACGGACAGTGCTCCGCCATCTCAAGCCATTTTAGATGAGCTGGTAGAATTTTTGTGTCTGTATATAGTGGCAAAGAGGCAGACATGGCAAATCGACATGTTCATTAGGGCCTTTTCTTTTTTGCCATAGCTGTTCCTTAACTCCTCTGTGGCATGCTGCCAACTACCTTTTCAAACTCTCCAGAGCTGTATGCATGCTTAAAAGGACATTCTGAATTGCAGCTGGTTTCAAGTTCAACTCAAATGGAAATAAGGAAGGAACAAAACAATGATTTGCATAGCGGCATATTGATATCACACAGTATTGTCCTGTGCTATATAAATAGAAAGCAAAACTCTCTTTTATGTTATGGCTTAAATGTGCATGCTTGAGCACAGAGGATAGCAGCTTGGTTTTGGTCTCCGAAATCCACATCTGCCTGAAATACTTCTTCTATTACATCAGTGAACCCAGGTTGCAATGTCAACTGAGTAGGAAAGTTCAGGGACCAAATCTATAGAAGATTTGGAAGCAGGGTAGCAGTAGCCCTTTGTCCATGTACTGTCTCCCCACTGTTCATTTTTTCCCCCTAGCTAGGTTATACAGCTAAACAAAATCATTTGGGGAATAAGTTTCAGCCCAAGGTTTAAGATTCTCTTGCTTTTCTACTGCTTTCTCTTGGAAATGCCTTCCTCCTCCATCTCACCCTATTCCTGTTTTACAGCAAACAACTGATGATCTAGATAGTTTTGCTTTCTGCTTTTAGAGAATATGGTTTTATCAGAATTTAATGCTATTGTGAAAATCTCAAAGAGGATTAATGTGAGGTTCTATGGGCCTTTCTGCACTACACTGTTATAGTGCTATTATTCCACTTTCAACATCCTGTGGGTTTCTGGGATTTGTTTACTGAGGCCAAAGAGCTCTCTAGCTGAGAATTCTAAAGGCCCCTCCCTAAACTGCAAACCCCAGGATTCCATAGGATGTTGAAAGTGGAATAATACCACTACAACAGTGTAGTGCAGAAAAGCCCTAAGTGTTCTGAGTCCAATGCAACTTTTTAAAATCCACTTTTAGGAAAGAAGGGAGGGAGGAAAAGTAACTGGACAATGCAATGGTTCTTTAAAACAAACTGCAGGTTCTGCACTACTGTTACCACAGCCCAAAACACTTGGCCAGGCTGCTAACAAGCACATTTTATAGAACACAAGTGGCTTTAAAACTGGAAAGTCAACAAAGCAGTCAAAAAGGGTCAATACTTTTTATGGGAACTATGTTAACCCAGATTGCCTTGAGAGGATTTTCTAAATAACTTGGAATTTTGCTCATTTTCCATCTGTTTTAGAGTATCAACTAGAGTGCAGCATCAACAATGCTAGGTATTTACAGAAGGCTCACTGTGAGCAGCTGCAGTTCTACTAATAATAGATTATTAAACACAATATTACCTGTAGGTATACCTGAAGTTCCCTGCTACTAGGCAGTATGTTACACATAGCTACTGAGGTAAAATGACAGACAATAACATTTTTTATTGCAATGCCAGTAAAACAGAGTGTGTATGTGTTTACGTGCCTTCAAGTCACCTGTTGGCTTATGGCTACCTCATGAATTTCATAGAGTTTTCTTAGACAAGAAATGGTCACAGGTGGTTTGCCAATTCCTTTCTCTGAAATATAGCCTACAGCACTTGGTATTTGTTGGCCCAGTAACCAAAAAGGAAAGAAAAATGACAATTGTTCACAGACTCATTTCTGTGTACGAAATGACATTGTATATAGTTCAGCATGCTTGTAATGGATTTTTTATGTACCAAGAAATTAAAAAAAAAAAAAAGTAAAAGGGACACTCCATAGGATGTAGACGTGACCGGACTAGTTATATTCATTGACAGAAAGTGACCATATATCCAAACAGACATTTTTTTGAAACTGACCTCAGCATGCTTCTAAATGCCAATGCACATATCAAGAAAAATGAGAAAAGAACAGGGGGAAAAAGGCCAAACGGGGGGGGGGGAGGCATCCTTTCTCCACCAGGATACCACAAGTAATTCAAGTCTTGGTCATGTTTTTTAAAAAATTCTGCTCTAATACCCTAAGGCTGCACTTTAGACTAGTTGATTAGTCAAGCACATTTTCTTGTGTACTTTGTTTTTCAGATCCATATGGAGCTGGTACTGACTGTTCTTCTCATTTCTAGACATCAAAACACACATGACTCAGTGAGGAATGTGCTCTCTAACCTCACAGTACACAAGTACACTTTTGCATAGCAGTTTCTTTCAGGCCTTTCAAGATACAACATGTCTTAATGTTCTTCTGACTCATGCACTTCTTTCTTCATAAAACTGTGCATCTTGGAAAGGCTGGTACAGATATGCTTCAGTAAAAGAAGTAGATGTGCTCCTGGGCATGACTTCTTTAACAGAAAAATTGGTATGAGAGACAGAAACAACAAGTGGAAAGTGATAGATTGAGCAATAGGTAGACTTAGATATAGGCTGGAGTACAAGAAAAGAAAATGCTGTTTGAGAGTAAGTGATGGCAGGAAGGTTGAATTCTTACAGAACTCAAGATCTAACTGAAATCTGTTCTACATGATACATTTGATCACCTCGGGATTGCTTGAAGCAATGTCTGCATGATTGCTGTCATCATCATAAATCTGGTCACTGTGCTGCATTTTCAATGTATGGAGCATTTGCATACCAGTGGTAGCTGACACTGCAACTATTTGTCATCACATTAATAGTAGTCATTATGCACAAGAAAATAATGAAGTTATCAATTGGGGGAAAAATGGTGTTTGGATTTCTTTTAAACAAAGATGACAGATGATGTATCTGACAGCAAGGTACTGGTAGCAGGATTATGGATTTACACAGGATGACCTAGGAACCTGAACCAAGCTAAACCAAGCTAAACCAATCAAGAAGTACATTGGCTGGGCTGGCCCAAGATACATTGCTGCCTGTGGTGAAGGAAGATATGGTGTCCTCTCCATTCCACATATTGGACTGGCAATTGTCTCTTATGAAAAAATGGAGGCCACTACCCCCATTACCTCAAAAGGTAGGTGACTTAGAGGTCCACTTGCAGTGCCAGTGCCTGTGGAATGGTGGGGAATTGTTAGATGAAAGGGAAGGCTGCAAGAGGGAGGTAACCTTACAGGATCTTTCCTTCTATGTATACCAGTACCAATGCAGGGACACCAGTTGGAGGTTGGAAGTTGAAAGAATGTTTTCATGAGGGAAAATCACAAGCCCATGTAAGATTCAAGCAGTCTCACAACCATACAAGGCTAACGGAAGGAAAGGAAGGAAAAATTGGATAGTGAGAAATTACGGTGAAGTGGGCAATATTTACCTACCTTAAAGAGAAAAGACAAAGTGATATGGCTCAAACTAGGTGTCTGAGAGTAGCACAAGAATAGGAATATGAGCAGCAGAGTGACGGCCTAGATCCAGTGTACTACAACTTGTCTGGTGCAGAGCCGGGTTTAAATACACTGTTTCTGCCCTGTAGGGGGAAAGTTTTAATGGCTTTCTGCTGAGCAAACAATGGACTAATGGTCTTAGCATTAGGTGATAAAGTATTGATGGGAATTGTGATGGCTTCTTAATGTCTGGACAGGTGAGGAAACAAAGGAGAGTTTTGGTGGGAAGAGGAAAGAGTTTGATGACCATTGGGTACTCTATTGAGACAACTGCATGCACTACTGTGTTGGAAGGTTGAGTCACTGAGGGGATTATTACAAACTCATTAGCACTGGAGCTTCCTGACTAGTAGGACCTGGACATGCCCTGAGGTCCCATCTGACCTACTTTTGCACGTGTTCAGCCAGTCATCTTGTGCCAGCACAGCTTTTCAGCCATAACAGTGTATGATTTATATTCTGTACCTATTAAATACTGTTCATTGCCAATCATATCATGGAGTGAGGGTGTACAACATGGTAACACACCCACCGTACTTGAATGCAATAAATTTGTTTGGGGGATGAAGACCAGCTCTGTGGAACACACCTCTAGCCTCCAAGAGAGAGCCAATTCCCCTGGCAGGGATGCTCAGAAGAAACGGCTAGAGAGGTTCTAGATATGACCCAAGGCCTGCCACCTGAGAGAGCTGTTATGTCCAATAAACTGGCAGAGCTAGTCCTGCACTTAGAGAAAGATTGGGGAGTAATACTGTGT
This sequence comes from Ctenosaura bakeri, assembly GCA_948474755.1. Classification (NCBI taxonomy): domain Eukaryota; kingdom Metazoa; phylum Chordata; class Lepidosauria; order Squamata; family Iguanidae; genus Ctenosaura; species Ctenosaura bakeri. The sequence continues at coordinate 74,176 of CAOLHI010004838.1, read as the reverse complement.
TTTTCTGAGTGTTGACACATGCACAAGATTTTTGAGACCTTCAGTCCTTGATAACTTTTGTTTGGCCACACATACCTGGCTTTTTCCCACTAGTTATATATTGTCTTCTTCATGACATTCTAGCAGCCGTTCTCTCTAGCTATGAACAGTGCTTATAAATATTATCTGTTTACACACATTATTCTGGAGCCCCCATGGACTGCAGAAAAGAAACTTGCAAATTATTTCTAAGGGAGCATCAGGCCAGTCCATTGAAAAGCCCTAGTCTGCTGCTGAAAAAAGAAAAATCAGATTATATTTTATTAAATATGTCCTGACACAGCTTGATCAGCTGGTGAGCAAAAGCAAAGTTAAACAACAACTCACTTCAGTTCTGACCTCAAGTCAATGACAGGTCTGACATTCTACATCTCTGCTGGCAAAGTGCATTCCAAAGCAGTGGGAAAAACAATGCCACACACTGATTTATAATCATAGCCCTGCACAAATGAAAGCCCACCACTTTTACACTTGAGTAAAAATTGGGCCTCAACCATAGGGAACCAAAAACTCATTTGGATACATGTGGAGTTTTAAAATACATCTCCTGGAACTTAGAATCGATCATGTATCTAATTGGTACCAGCACACAGATCTCTGTGCTGAAAGACACAATGGCCAGCTATTGTGCATGTTTTAAAAACATCACAGTGGTGGAATTATTGCAGATATCATTGTTTCCTGAAGACAGGACTGAAGGAAATCTGCAAGCAGGGAACTACAGTAATCTAACAAGGGTATCAAAAAAGCACAAATTAAGACCTTGGTATCTCTGCAAGACACAAGTCTCAAATTTGCTGCATGACTAAGCTGATAATAAGAGTTTTGTTCCCCTCCAACAGATATGACCCCCAAGAAAAGCCCTCCATTAAAGCTTGCCCCTATATTAGGGCCTAGGTGCAGAACACCACATATATCTGTGATATGGAGAGAGCAAAACAACCATCTTCAAAATGAAATAGACAACCTTGCAGAGGGTTAACAGCATTATTAACCAGTGGGACTTATTTTTTCTATGGCCGCAGTAATTTTCAATTATGAAAAGCTGGTCTGCACAAGATAAAGGAAAATCAGATGCTGTTATTGTTTCTGTAGTGAAATTATTTTAAGTATCATTTCTAATAGTTGTGCCAACTTTCCAATTGTACTGTCTTTACTACTTCTTGCTTATCTGTTTTGTCCAAAGAGCTAAGCCAAATATTTAGCAATTTCAGAATCTAAGAAGCCTGTACTGAAAGCTTTATTGGCCACAATTATACACACAAGACTGCAGCAATTAAATTACCTAATCAAGTCTAGACAGCAACATCACTGGAAATGTTCTTCTGGTCTAAATGGGCAAGTCAGAATTCTTAGTCTTCTTAAGATAAAATCACACAGACACACAAACTACATGCAGAAAACATACAAAAACATATACACCCCAGAGAGAAGAGGGGAATGAGATATATTTGTTTAAGCAAGAAAAACAGACATTTAAATCTCAGTGATTTCACTCAAACATAACACAGGAACAACTTGAAAAGCAGTTTTATTTGGCCACGTGAGAAGTCCTCTTACAGTTTAATCAAGATGCACTAAAACAATTTCTGACAGTTTCATTAACTGGCAAACGAAATCAATTTGTAAAAGAAGTACTTATGCCTCATTGTTATGTTCATTCTTTCCATGTTTTCCATTCTTTCCTGACAATGTTCCCTAAGCATGAAGGCCCAAGGAATGCCAATTTTATCATATACAATGCTGTGGGGTAGACATGCTGTTGATAGGGCTGGATGGGAATTTTGTTTGTCTTTCCAAAATTTTCAAATATCTTTACAATCAAGTAATAGGACTTGAGGTTTTTAAAAAGCAACACTCAGATTCAGACAGAGGTCTTTCACAGTTTTTAAAAAGTTAAGTTTTGAATCCTGTGTATTCAACTCTCCAGACTGTGAGGAGTTCCAAAAGGATCTTTCCAAAGAGATGAATGAGTAATAGAATGACAAATGCAGTTTACACCTAAGTGCGAAGTGTTGCTGGTCAATCATGCTAAACTCCACTGATAGCCACAAACATATAGGATAACCACATTAAGAAATATGTTTTAGTACAGATGATTCCGGGCACTCTAAACATCATATTTGTACCTTATCTGTATGTAATATCTAGTAGACGTAACATGTAATACATGTATCCATGCTGTATTTTTTATTTTCCACATACTATCCATTGAACAGTTGTCTCAAGAATCTCTTCCAAAAATGTGTTGCTGAGGGAGCAGATTAAAAATAGTTTACATAATGAATATATTTCAACTCTCCTTATTCACAAATATATAAAAGAGAGTTAATATGTATTTCAGCTGCAGGCATCATTTCAAATCTCAAGGGAGCAAAAATATGTTTATTTCACATACATATTGATGAGATAAACCACATAGTGTGGCAAGGTAAGAGATTTCTTACCCAAGTGAAAGAAGTGCTTCTGCTAGCATTTTTATTGTAAGTATTGTGATGTAGAAAAGGTGGGTAGAAGACACTTTTTCTATCTCACTTCTTCCTCCTTTCATAATGCTAGAACCCAGCGAAGCTGAATGGTGAGAAATTCAGGAAATTTGTCCTTGACAGACATATGATAGATTTAACGTCCTTGAGATATGGTGATAGCCACTGCCTTAGTTCTAAGGGAGATTAGACAGGAAAAGCTATGAATGGCTACTAGTCATGATGACTATATATATGCCAGAGGGATCAGAGGAATCATGCATCTGGATGGTGGGAGCAACAATGGTAGAAGACCATTGTCTTCATTTGCTGATCACAGTATCTGGAGTCCATTGACACTACACAGTTAACAGTGCTCTATTGTACTTTAACTGTCATGGCAACATCCCATGGAGTCTTGGGATCTGCAATTTAGGGAAGAACATTTATAATTCTCAACCAGCATGTTCCTGTGCCACACTTAACTACAAAGCCCACAATTCCTTAGACTGACCCTATGGCAGTTAAGGTGGAATAACACAATTATAACTGTGTGACATGAGCAGACTCCAGGTTGGCCTTTCTGCAGTACAGTATGCTGTACAAGGGAATCTTCTTGTCTGATCTCAAAGGTTTCATATGTTCTCATGCACTAAGAACAGATATACAGACCATCATTCCTGTACTTCCACAACTGACTACCTCAAGAACAGGGAAACACTTTTCTTCTCCTATGGGCCATGGTCACTCAGTTTAACAAGCCAAGGACCATGACTGAAGCCAAAACAGCAAAAACAGTGTTGATTGGTAGCCCTGATGTCAGTGGGTATTGACTCTATTCTGGGTTTTAGTATGAATTTTAAAAGAATAGCATTCAGCATCTTGGGTAGTTCCTGTAGAGTCTGGCCTACAGTCCAGAGTGGGTTAAGCCATCTCACTAACATCAGAGCTATGAGCTACTATTAGACCAAAACCCAAAATAGATGGTACCAGATCTTCTCTTTTCTCTTTCTCCCCATCCCATTTTCTAGCATTTCATTTATTTCTTCTTTCCTAACCTACAGGCTGCTAAGAGAGGATAGATTGCTCTTGCCTCAGGTCAAAACTGATTGCTTACAGAGGGGCTTTTAAATGTGCTTTTGAGAAAATCTAGTCCATTGAAATATGCATCAACAATCATCTTGAGCAGGCAGAAAATATGTTTGCTGCTCACTTAGACAGATGGACAGATTATAGCTTTAGAGAATCTGCATTTGTAATACTACTCTTTGACCACATAGATTTGCAATGAGCATGTGTTCATTTTTATGGTGGCAAGAGAAGACAACCCCTTCAGGTCTTCTGGAAATCTATTAGAATAGTGACAGCTTGCAGTCTAGACAAATATGTGAGATGGCTTTTCTTCTCTTTTTTTCCTCTCAGCAAACTAGTTATTTAAAAACAGCCACACTTCCATATGGAGGAGAAAGAGAACTGGCAAATGAATCCATACTGAAGGGATAACCAAGTTCAATCTATAAAAAATTCCCAGCCAAATAAATCAGCTATATCCACCTATCCAGAAAAGAGAACAGCTACCATCCCATTATGCATCATCTATTTAGTATAATTTTCTACCCCAGTTCTTTTAAAGACTTATAATTTAGAGAAATGTGTTAAGGCATCAGTGTCATTCAATAAAAATTGATCAGGATGTGAAGAAGAACAAGCTATAGTGAGTACTTGTTATTACTACTTACATGCACCATCAGCTATTTTTCAATACCCAGAAGCATGACCAAAAGCAATCTTTATCACTTGCACTGCTGCTTATAAATAGTAAAGGAAGTTTTAATGTTGCAAGCTTAAGGCTGCTTGTTTTCAGTTTGTCTATGAAATGGTATTCTCTGAGGGAGAGGAGGCCAAGGTGAAGCCACACTCTTTTTAGTTGTTATCTGTCTAGCTCTTATCTGTGAAAGACCTCTCCAAAAGCAGATAGGCTGCATATCATATTAACCAGTTGTGTATCATTATTAATGAGGTTCTAAAGCTACAAATCTAAACCTTTACAAATGAGACAGACCATGCCACACCTACCGAGGTTATTTGGCATACAAGATAGGGCTAGCTCCAAAGAATGTAAGAGCAGGCATTATACACCAGGATCCCATTAGTGACACACACTGGCATATCAGTTATGTCCACATATGTACTTTGAATGTCATTTTGCAGGAGATATCCTGTACCTCCCTGTACAACGTCATCATGTTTGCTTTGCAAGAGCAGCTGGGAAAGGTTCTTGGTATTCTTCCTGGCCATCTGGTGAAGAAGGAGCAGGCTTGAAGTTGTTGCTGCTTCTATAGGTAAGCAAGAGCACCTGGAATGTACCCAGGCACTCTGGTTGCCAGGTTGGATATGAGACAAGGGTCTTGTATCTTTATTCCTTAACTAATCATGAAACATGATAATACTGTAAAGCTTTGTCAAGCAGGGCTAAGATAGTTGTCTTCCTTCACCTTCAAATCTGAACTTTAAGCTACTGCCATCTTGTTGCAGTGACAAGATAGTATCGGATCTTCTGGGTGTTTCCCTGTGCCTCTTCCCTTGCTCTCCACTATGGAAACTATAGACCTCTTGGACGTGGAGAGCTGCAACTGAAAGTGTGAGTCCAGTAGGCAAGGAAGACAACCTCTTGAGATAATTTCTTCTCATTTGATGGAGCTTCATGGTATCTCATCCTTCATGGTACATCTCAATCCTTAACAGATAACTCTTATCTGTTATCTTATCTGTTAAGGGTTAAAGTTACAGGAGCTCCATCCCGTATCCAATCTAGCAACTGTACTGGGCACAGTCTTGCACCTGATGAACGGACAAGATCCAAGAGCCACATGTGAAAGCCCCCTGGTTGCTCTAAGACACTGGGAAAAAGTGCAGATCAAAGAGCAGCTTCCACTCCTTCTTATGATGGTGTAAATACCATGGTAGCTACTTCTGTTCCATAGGGCATACACTTGCATATGCATATCAGCATTTGCACAGCTCTGCAAAATCTTTTAAAAGTTGATTTTACAACATGTCATACCCAACCGTAAACAATATCTTGTTGTGCACAATTGGAGATAAAAAATCCTAAAGCCTCAGCATCCACAAAACTTTTTAAATATATTTGCCCAGATGGCTTTAATGCTTTCTATTTCTAAAAGAGCTAATCAATAAGCACCAGAAACGTGAAAAATGTGCTACCTTGCCTAATCATAGTTAATGTGGCAGATATACCAGAAACACAAAGGAACTGAAAGCTTGTTTCTCAGTTTTAGTAGGGGCTCAATTCACCAACATAATGTAAGGCTAATGGAAACAATTTGGTAAAGTGTTCATTCCACACCAACATGGGATTGAGCTGAATGGAAAACCAATGTTATAAAGTTCCAAAAAACAACGTCTAAACATAAAACACCATAAATTGCCTTGGAATTAGAAGATACCAAGTTTAAAAACATAACCAGGTAAATGACATTTACAAAAGCAGAAAACTACAGGAGGATGAGCATTTCTCTTTACACAAGCCTGATTTAAAACACACACACACACAAATAAAGCATTGTTAAATTTATTGTATCTCAAGAATTTCACATGGTACGTAATACTGGAGAGACCACTGCACAGTAAATCTACATCTTAACACTGCAATATATTAATGCATATCCACAAATAGGAGAAATACAAGTAGATGATGATATCATATTGATCCATGCCCAATAAAATTATGTGAATTAAGCAGTGCAATCACATGATTACAGCTTTGTCTGGAAGCTTTTGCTGACACAACAGTCCACCCCACACTCCACAATTACAGCATTATATTTCACTTCCATCCTATGGAATCTTGGAGTTGGTAGTTTGATGAAGCTCTGGAGCTCTGTGGTTGAGAATTCTAAATGCTCCTCCCTAAACTGCCAATCCCAGTATTCCATGAGATGGAATCACAAGAATTAAAATGGAATAATAGCACAATAATTTTGTGGTATGTATGGGTGCCTGATCCCTTTTTTTGTGTATCCTACATTCCTGACCTCCAAAAAACACCAGACAAAGGTCCTTCCTGCACCTTATCTTCTTCCAGCGCTGGAGTGTGGAGTTGCATGAGCAGCCTCCAGTGAGAGGCTCTCGTGTCCAGGGTCCTTCGGCTCCACATGAGCTGCATGGGCTCCACGAGAGCCCCGCCCCTTCCTTCCACAGTGCAGCCTGGGAGTTTCCCAGGCTGCACTGGGGCAGGAAGCACAACTGGTGTGGCTCCAGAGGCTCCGCACACCAGGTAAGTGCACACGGGGCCCAGGAGCAATGCATGATCACGCACCATTTTCAGCTTCCAGCCAAAATTGAAAAGGTGTGCAATCGGTACCTGCCAGCCCCTAGAGCGTCATGCGATTGTGAGTGCATCGTGCAAATCGCTCCTCACAATCACGCGATGCTCCAAGCTCCCTTTTGCATGGCAAATGATGTGCAGAAAGGGCCATAGTGATGTATCCCAAATAAAATATCCTAAGGTGCCTCTCCCTGCTTTCCCACCAATTTCTGTGATTGCAGATTCATGTACAACCAGCTTTGTTAGTTGTGAAATTGTGGCAAATCAAGCTCTATTACAGATGTTGTTATTGTCATAACCTGAGTGGTATGGTTGACAAGAAAAGATGGGGTACATTTCTTAGGGGAGGAATGGTGACATCCTCTGCCAGAGCGCCAGGAAAATTGACAGGGGCTGTACCCTTTTTCTGGCAAGTGAATGATGTGGGAACTTTACATTTTATAATTTTTTTCTAGCAGATTCACAAAGCAAGGAGAATAGTGATGACATTAATTAAGTAGAGGCTAGATCAGTATGGGCAACTGTCAGAAATGAGTGGACCACACTGCCCTCCTAGGGATCCTTGGAGAGCCACACACACACCACTACTGACCCCACACTCAAAAAATAATTTTAAGAACTTTAGCTCCAAATTCCATCACGTTTTGGGTCTTCTCTGAGCTATTTAAGGCCCAGGAGAGGCCTTTTTTTTTTCTTCAACAGGAAGAAATCTGTTGAAAGTCCCTGGGCCTAAAATGGCTGGCAAAAATGTGGGGCAACCACCTCTACATCCCCTACAGAACACTGGTGGTGAGACACATGCAGCCTGCAGGCAGCTCTTTCCACACCTCAAGCTAGATCATTCTCTTCTTTGATGGAGTTCCTACTTCATTCTAAAAGTTTTAATAGTAATACTTCTTTGTCAGATTGTTTTGTACTTCTAATTAAAGACTAAGCATCACAGTTCAGCTGGCCAAACAAGAGCCTTAGTTAAAGATACAGTCAATTAAAATTCATTTTCAATTTTTATCACCATGTAACAGAACCAGATAACATATACTTAAACCAAAATCTTTCCAAATAATGACAAAAGAGTAACAAAATTATTGTGCTGTGAATGACATGAGAAAGATTACTTTTTACCTGCTGATGGTGTGTTATTGCAGTGGTAGTACTGCTCAGTATTGGAGGAGCCGCAGATTTAGATATTTGATGTATGTGCTTGGCTAAATGGGGCAAGATATCACCTGTGAAATTCTGACTGATATCTTCTAAATCAGCATTAAGCTGGATTCTTCAGCTGGTTTCTTGTGGATTCATCCAACTGACTTCAGTAGAAATATTACAGAATCTATAATAATACAAGAGAATTCTGTCTGTCTGTGACAGGCAGAACTCATTGGGACAGTGTACTAGATGCCTCATAATCTTACAGTTTTTGGTGGTCATCCAAATTGCAGGGCTGAATATCAAAGGAAAATTCAAAGCAGATGCTACTTAGAAGAGGAAATAGGGAGGGCAGCCATAACTTATCAAGAAATTGGTAGATGCGTGATGTACTTTCCTTATTTCCTTTTTCCCCCCTGTCTTTTTGCCATGAAGCATCCCTACAATATGGTATGGAGTAGGGCTGCACTTCTGTGAGATTCTGGTGTAAGAGTGATCCATTACAACTCATGTGTGATAAGTGAAGCAATTCCACACAACATGCTACTGTGATGGTTGGCATACACCGCTCAACTATTGAAGCTATACATGTTGCATCCAGGTGGAAATCAAATTCCTTCCAAATATTTTCTCCATAACTGATCTATAGATGCCATGATACTTTTTGAAAATTATATGTCATCATTATATGTCATCATTTTTAATTTTGTGATGCTTCAAGTTTATTCCCATTTAATTGTAATTGATTTTTAAAATGTTTTTGTTGATGTCTTATATACATTCCATATACACTGTAGATTGCTCCTCCATGCCATCCTGAGAATGGATGGTGTTTGCTCCTATGAGCACCATTTCAAGAGCCATTTTGATTACTGAACTTTTTTTTAAAAAAAGTTCCTGTTGGTTTACCAAGAATCAACAAAAAAAAATCACTACACAGAGATGAATTTTCTGTTCATATTAAAGTGCCTTTGAATGAAAAAAAGAAAAAGAAAAAGCAACACAGTGATTCTAGAAGACTAATATGCACCCTTCTATTTCAGTTGTCATGGGGAACATGAATCTAAAATCTCCAGCTGGAATTCAATCAAGCAGAGCCAGGCACCAGATGGTTATCTGTGCAATAGCCCAACAGATGTGTCCCTGGCTACACAGCTGCTCTTGAAGTCTGAATGGCAATATTTAAATAGTGTAAATATATAATATTAAATATGTAACTGGAGAGGAGCGGCGGCGGCGGCTGTCCTACTTAGTCCTCCTCAATAATAAATACAAAATATAATTCACAGATTCAGAACACTAATATTGTTTACTGGTTCTAGCTGGAAGGCTTTTTTTTTCCATGTAAGCATAACCAAGTGTCTGTCATATGCTACAGCTTCCTGTTTCTAGTGGTCCTTCTGGGTAATCATCATGCTCTGTTTTTCTCCATGGAAAAATAAGACAAACACAGTTTCTATTTTAGAGCTGGAGTGTTCTGAAAATGAGTCATAATGAATAGATTTTTTAGCAGACCAGCAGGAAATGAAGAGCTATTTGGAAAGAAGTGTACAGGATATCTTCAACAGTTCCAGTGAGATAGTCAGTTTCTTTCCTCAGCCCCCTTGCTGAGTCTCACCCACATACCTACTGTTATGTTTAACAAACAATGTTTAATGAGTATTTTTCTTTTCCTTATCCCAACGTCTAAGGCATAAAAAGATATTTCAGTGAGGAAAAATCTGTCTTTATTTTCCTTCAGACACAGATAAAACACACCATATTACTACCAACAGATGGTTAATTGTGTTGTGTGAAGCACCGTAACTAGTGAAATAGTAAATACGCATATATTTTCTATACCTTTATAGAGGGAACAAACATGTGTACACATCCTTTAAAGACTATGCAAACTAAAGTGCTTAAGCCTGAGGCACACTATTTTGGGTTTGGTTAGAAAGAAACCTCACAGAACCCAGCAACACTAATTAAGAATCAGCATTCATAGGACTGAACTCTATTATTCTTGTAATGTAGAGGATTATAATCTGCAAATAAGATGGCCTAGGATAGTGAATACAAAAAAAAAAAAAAACCAAGACATTCCGGTTTTGATTTTCCATTGCTGATGTCCTCAGGGAGGGCTCAGGGTTCCCAAAATCAATGCAGCCTAGCATCTGCTAAGAACTGTAAGGATGATTTCTTCTCCTTTTTAGACATATGTTCTAGGATTACAATCATGGCAGCCTCTGGAAAAGAATTAGATCAAGCCCTTGCCCTAGTAGCTTGACTGCAATTTGACTTGCTCTTATTCAGGAGTCAGGAAAGTATGGCTCATGGGCTTTAAGCAGCTCTCAAATGCCCTTTTTAAAAAAGTTCTTAGAGCTTCCCGGCTTCTCCAAAAGTTATTGTTATTGTTGTTGTTATTATTATTTGCTAAAAATGGGCCAGAAATTTCCCAGGCTGTGTAGTGCAGTTTCACCAACTTTCATGGCTCCTCTCCTGGCTCAGTTAGGTCCAGGAAGTAAATAAGAACTCAACTTCTGGTTTACTTCCTGAATAGAAAAAGGTCTCTTCCAGGCTTAAAACAGCTGCTGGAGGACAAACAATATGGCGAAGTTTGCCTCTAATTTTAACAATTTTAAAAAGATTTTTAAAATTCAGGGATAGGTAGGCATGGTGATGATAGCAAGGAAGAATCTCCCCCTGTGAACATGGCTTAAGTAAAGGCTCCTCTTTGCAAGGGTGGGCAAAGCACAGTTGCACATGCCCCTACCAAAGGTCCTTTGGCAGCTCTTGACCTCTCTACAATGCTACTTTCTGGGACACAAAAGAAAAACAAATTGTCTTTCCTTGAAGCCTTCAGTATTTGCTACTCACCTTTGAATAAGTTGCACAGATACCCCCTGTACTATTTAATGGTGGGGGGGTTCCGGTTTTTGTGTTTTCTTTTGTGGTATATTGGCAGTCCACACAGAGGCGGAAATCCACTGCAATTCTATACACACAAAGAAAGGGAGGGAGGGAAAGAGAGACGTGGTTCAAGACTAGATTAATTTAGCAAGAATTTCACTGAAAAGGCCAAATAAGTAAATCATCACAGCTTGACTGGAAACAAACATAAGCAGTCACTACAAATGGAATCACTAGGCAAAGATTATTACAGTTGGTCCTCCACATTCACTAGGATGAGCCTTCCCACAAAAGTGGAAAAATTGCAAATAACAAAATGTGTGTGCCCCTGTGGGAAGGGAGCTGAAGCATGGTGAAGAGGGCAGGCACCCAGGGTCCAAGCCAGGTCAGGAAAAGGAGAGGAAAGATGGATGGCATGGTGGCCCTGTACTTCCTCTTTATCACTCATGTCCTTCCTTTGTGGGTAGGGGCCTCAGGAGAGATTTTGTGGTGATGAAAAATCAGGCTGTGAGCTGTCCTTAGTTGATCAGGCAGTGCCTAGTGTAGGAGGACCAGAGGTGGGTTTTAAAGGGCCGACTGGAGCTGTCAACAGGGAAGGGTTCCCTAGAAAAAAAGCACCTTAGGTAGGGGGCAAGAGTGAAGAAACTTGCAAATAATCAAATCAGTGAAAGTCAAACATGCAAATATAGACGGCCAGCTGTACTGTTGACTTTACTATCTGCTCTATTCAACAAATGTTCACCTGGTGCACATGAGGCTATCAAAAGGGTCTCCAAGGTTGTTCAAAGCTCAGTTGAATCTATTTACTTGCTCTTTCTTGGTAGGAAACACCGTTGTTCTTGTTGTTGTCTGCCTTCAAGTTATTTCCAATTTATGGCAACCCTACAGCAAAACTATCACAGGCTTGTCTTGGGAAAATTTGTTCAGAGGGTGTTTACTATTGTGTTCCTCTGAAACTGAGAGTGTGACTTGCCCAAGTAGATTACTCAGAATCCTATTCCAGTTATTCAAACCACTACACCATGCAGGCTCTGTGGATAAGTCTCTTAGTTCTCTTCCTTCTCTGTTGAAAATAGTTGCTAATCATTTCAGAAGCCAACGGCTCCCTATCTCTTCAGAAATCTTACCAATTAGTACCTTATTGCAGCATACAATTGCCACAATTAACATTAACACACAGTTTCCCCAATAAACCTTTTCGACAGTCAAGACATACTAAACTGTCTTTCATAACATTTTAAACACTCTCTGGGTTTTAATTGCTAAGGGCCCAATTAATGAGAGTGCTGCCAGCTATCCCCATCTGCTTGTCAGGAACATTTCCTGAGAAAGGCTCACTAAGTATTCTCTTGGCCTGTCTTGTCTAGATGGTATTCTCTGGTTACATTCTAATATAATCCAGCATTCACTGGTCACTCAACTGATGCTAGCCTTGTTGACATAAAAGGGGGGGTATCAAGCCACACATTTCTGTAATGAAGGATGCAGTCCTATTCATGCTTAACTGTAAATCTTTGAATTTATTTAGAGTTAAAAATGCATATGACAAGGCTACTCACCTCAGTAAAAACAATGGGGCTCTTTATTGAGCAAGAACAGCTACAGCAGCATGTAGCCATCAGCGTTTAAAGTAGCAAAAACGTAACCACAACCTGCATACCTCAACCTAACCTAATTTGTGTCCTTCTAGATATTTTGTGGTACTGTTCTCATGATTCCTAATCATTAGCTATCCTGGCTTGTGTCAGTGAGAGCTCCAAACAATCTAGAAGGAGATGGATAGAGGGTGACTAGCCTGTCTCGAGCACCCTAGATTGTTCTGCTTGTGGGTTTCCCATAGATATCTGGTTGGTCATTGTGTAAAGAGAAGTCTAGATTACATAGGCCTCTGGTCCAAACCAGCATGGCTTGTTTTATATAAGTGCAGCCTGCTGCTGCTGCTCTCTGCACACATGTGCCCATCCAAATCTGTAAAACATAGCTTTTCAGTGCTTACAAATTGCCTAAAGACTATCACTTCTAAGTACAAGAATATGTCTGCAAAAACAATAGCTGAAAAGACTGAGCATTACCTTCTCCTTGGGCACTAAGCTGCAGAAAAGATTTTCTAGTTTGTTAAACAAACTAACCAAAAAACTAGTTTTAAGAGTTGCCTACAACCTGATTTGCAAACTAAAATCTAACTACATAGCAGCAATGTTGAACAGCTTAATTAATAAAGCAACTGATAGTTAATTTAGAGTTTACGCTATGCCAAGAGCTCAGAGTAAACTTCAAGGTAATATATAAGAAATAGTTTCCCATCCTTCATCTAGTACAGTATGTGGGATTTTTGTATTCATACATATAACTATGGCCCTTTCCAAACGTGAAGGAAAAAACATCCTGAGATGTTCTGAAACGGAGCTTACCTGGAACCCAGTAAGTCCGTCGCCATGTGGAGCATCGCGTTTTCGCTGCTCCACACTCCTCGGCGTCCTGCGGCGCCCAAAATGACGGCTTACAACTGGCGGAGGCTCTTGACCAACCGGAGAAGCTCGCCAGCCGGAAAGCCCGCCCCCGGCAGATCTGCAGGCACGCCCTTGCGCGCGCCTGCAAATCCACACCGGGCGCTGCGACAGGGCTGCACAGGGCTGCACGATCATTCTTTTTAAAAACCACATGAAAAGTGGCTTTTAAAAAGCACATGGCGCCGCCACTTCCGGTCGCCCTAGTGCAGATTGGGGTGTGGAATTACACTAAAGTAATCCGCCCCAATCCATTTTACGGTGTAGACGACCTCCGTCAGAGGTCGCGCTACACCATTTTAATACTCCCGTGTGGAAAGGGCCTATGTTGATGGCTAACAGCCCTGATCTAAAGCTGTGTGTGTACTCCAGTGTATTCCTTGAGAACTAATGTTTAAGTATTACCTTGTTCATTCCAACAAACAACTTACTCATTTCTTCTGTCAAAATACAAGGAAGTCACTTCTAGCTAGGAGCCTCTTACACAAATTAGATCTTTTGCACATGTGAAGATAGATATTCATTGAATTAAGCAAGTGAGTTCACAGAACATTTCATGTTGCCCATGCTGGCTAGGGGATTCGGGGGCGAAGAGAGTGTATCCTGAGAAAGTGTATTTCCCAAACTCTGAAAATTAGGCTTTTTTATTATTATTTTTTATCAGCAATTTAAACCACTTTTCTCCCTAACAGAAACTGGGACAGTATGCAGCATGAAGTATAAAGAATTCTAAAACATGCCATAAATGCAGTATAATAAATAGCAAAGCCACTTTGTAAGGAAAACAAGCCAGAAACCTGAAAACACAAAGACAGGTGAGGTTACCAAGACAAACTTTTGTTTATTTATTTAATTATTTATTTAGCATTATAATCCGTTTATTTATTTTTCACCATCAATATACATGGCACTTTACAAGTAGAACAACAAAAACAGCCAGCCCTGCCAAAGACATACAGTCTAAAATACACATGCATGCACACAGTGGAAGGACAGGGCAATGCAAATACAACACAATATGATTATAAAACAGATATAATACAAAAATATGATGTAAATAACACAAAATGACAAATACAAATCATTGAAATATACAAGATAGTACAAGATAATAAAACAATACTAAACTAAAACTGCAAAAGCTTTGGGAAAAAAAAAGTTTTCAATTGGGATTTAAAACCAATAAGGGAAGGAGCAGTTCAGGGAGGCAATTCCAGGAGTATGGAACAGCGAGTGAGAAAGGACAAAGCTGAGCCAAGGAAGAAGAAACCTTTGGTTGAATGTGAAGCCTAGAGTTCCTACAACTTCTTGGATTCCAAGCAGCAGAGAAGAAGAAATGAAAGATGAAAGATAGCGAGGAGCTAAGTCATGTAGGACTTTAAAACTTTAAACAAAAAGCTTTTACTGAATCCTGGAAGGAATATACAACCAGTGAGGTGATATTAAAAGTGGGGTAACATGATCAACAAGATGGGCCAAAAGATAATAAAATTAGCACCAGAATGTTGAATGGAAACTTTCAGGCTAAGATGAGATAATGGAAGACCAATAAAAAGAAGATTGCAGTAAGCATGGCAGGAAATGACCAAAGCATGAAGGCATGGCGTCTTGGCAGAGAAAGCAGAAAAGAAAAGGTCTGATTTAACTGTCTCCTTTCTCCAGAAGGTGACTGAAGGTGGCTCACAAAAATAGTCATCTAAAACCTTATAATAAAATTTTAAAGGTAATCGTTGCATTAAAACAGCATCAGATTAATGGTAGTGTCTAAAAGGCACTACCACTAAGAAGGTCATCCCTTGTTCCTACACAGTGAACTCCTTGGTGAAAGAACCCGGAATCCAGAAAAGATTTTGCTGTGAAGACGTTAAAACAAGCAATTTGACAGAGAAAGCAGCTTTCCTTCAGGCATTTGGACCACAGTCTTTAAAGGCACCCATGTCTTGAATTGGAAAAATTCAAAACGCAATGCAATCAAGGATGCACCATCCCTGAAGTATGTAATTTTGATTAATGTTTTTCATACTGTAATGACTTTCATGTTTTGTTTGTTTGGTTTTTATTTTGGCTGCCAATGTTAAGGCTGGGGTTATCAACTCTTTACCTGGCAGGTGGTCTCTGACATTTGGAGATACCAAGGAAATGGTAAGTCAGATACAGGTTGGCTTACAAGGTGAACATTTTTTATTTGAGAAAACTTACAGCACATAAGGCATCTCCCATAATGAATCAAACAGCAAGGTCCTGTACAGAACACTGGACCAGAACACCATTAACTGGATAGTAAATACAATTTATAACATACTTGTTTGTAGGCACTAAGTAAAGCTTGCTTAAGTGGTGTCACTGCTGGTGTCATGTGTGAAAAGCCATTTCAAAATTTTCTCAGCATACAACTTTCTCAGGCATTGCTGAAAAGTACAATTCCTTGGCTCCCAAAACTTTCCTGGCTGCCTATCAGCCTTTTTGGAATGGAGATTCATTAGCACTTTCAGGTGTACTGGTACCATGAGAACCAACTGTTTATCTGTCTCTTAGGCATCTTTTGACTATCTTCTAACTGGAGAAAACAAACAGCACTACAAGGCCCATTTTGAAGTTTAAAGCCACTACAATCCTATGTTAAAGCAACCATGTGTTTTTGTCTACCAGAGCATACAGCAAATAATTACAGATAAAAATAAAACTTATGTTAATTGAGTAAACCTACTACACTGCTGGGATAACTAAGCATCAATATTTGATTGTCTTAAATTTGATTACTCAAAGAGTATTAACTATAAGTGTCATGGTAACTTTCTAGATTGGGGTTAGGAAACAGCAAGTTGTAGCAGCTGTCCAAAAGCTTTATTATTGCAATGAATCACATTTATTAAAGCCTCATAAAGATATAAGCAGTTGTAATAAAAGAACAGTTCCAACAATGTGAAATGGTCCACTGCAGGTTGAGTATGACAACTTTATTATTGGAATGGACTGTTACTACAATTATTAAAGGAAAATATATTACACATAACTTGTTCTGAAACAAAAGGACATAACAGACCAACATATCACTGTAGGAAGATGATCTCTCCTAAGATGCAAATAATTACAGAAGACAATTTCACAGACGAGACACTGAGTCACTGTTATGTGATATCTAGCAACATGATTTTCAATTAAACCAAACATTATTGGAGTAAAAAGATAAAAATATCTCTATAGCAATTTTTATTTTGAACTTTTAGGCTTCAATATTGTGTACACTGACATGGGAGTAAATTTCATTGAACTCATGGATCTTATGCCTGCGTGGAAAAGTATTTGCAGTGTTGGGATATAATATGGCTGCTTACATGGCAGTAATTGCCACTGAACAAAACTATTCCTACCTTTGAGTAAACATGTATAAGATTGGATGTTACTTGCATGTATATCTTGCGGCCAAAGATACCTACATTTTTATTATCCAAGTAAATAATGTTAAGTGGCACCAAATCAGACTGGAATCAGCGCATATCTACTTATTATATAAAAATGTGGAAACAGGAGTTCATAGAGATTTTAAAGAGGAACAAACCAATTGGTGCCAATATAGATTTCAATGTAATTTGCGGGGGTGGGGGTTAAAAATCTTCGCCATGATAGTCCCAATCTAGACTAGGGAATAATAAAGAAGTGATCTAACATATCATGCAGTCTGTTCCTCAGATTATATCTTCTAGCCAGTATAAGGCCCTCAAAATCAGCTTACATTACAAAAACAATTCAAAACTATAAAGCGGTAACATAAGTATAGCAATAAAACAAATGAGTAGGAAAATAAGTGCCCTTCTGCACTTTGGATTTTTTTAAAAAAAGACAATGCACAAAAAAACAGCAGTCAATGGCGCTGACAGTCTTCACAGGGAGAGGTTTCAAAGGAAAGATGCCATGGCTAAAGAGCCCCAACATTCATAGTCCACAACCTTGCTTCCAGAGAACCAGGGAGCAGAATCTTGCAGGTTTACCTCAGCAAACAAAAGGGGCTTGTATTGGAGAAGATACTCTCTGAGCAGATATTTAACAAGTTACTGCTTGAAGTACAGCTCCCAAATCCCTCAGTCGATATGGTCAGTGGCTATGCCTCAAAGGTATCGTGGTTCCACATTCAAGACTGGGATGGAATTGGAACTATTTTGTGCAGTCCAGGAACATGTCGTGAGCCAGGACTCAGTTTCCCCAAATGAACAGTACCCTCGAAGGAGGACAAGTGGACACAAGTGCACCAAGAGCTAATCAGGCTGGGATGAGAGCCAGCTGGTTCCAGCCTTCTGGAGGAAAACAGAGGGCGGTGGCTCTATGCCTGAGCAACATTTGTGTTTCTTGGTCCTTGCCTTCATCCATGCTAGATTCCTTGCTCATGTGGCCTTCTCTGAAAAGTCTTCTGTGACCTTTGGACTCTCTGATCTTGCTGCCAGTTGGATTCCTGATCTTTGGACAGACACTAGACTTTGCTTCTGCTTCACCCTGATCAGGCAAGCTTTATTGGACTTCTAAACTTGATTTGTTTGCCTGAATAAATATCTGGGCACTCTGTTGCTTGACAACAGACAGACAGCACCTATGACAGTACCCCACCTCCATTACCTAAATAAGGAAGAAGAAGGGACATGGGGAACTGTGATTTCAGACATCTCCTGGAGACACGACTCTCCAGTTAAATGCAGTCCTGCTTCTGACACTAACCCACACCTTGTTAAGGCCCCACATAACATTTTTAAGAAACTGGAAATGATAATCAGATACCCACCTTTGATTAAAAGCAAAACCAGGGGTACACAAAATGGTGCCCTAAACCTGCATTTTGAACTACAGTTCACATCCCTGTACTGTGCTGGCTGGGACTGATAGAAGCTGTAGCTGAAAATATATGGAGGGAACCAGGTTATTGTCAGTGCCAGGCGGTGGTCAGGCAGAGGCAGGGGAGCTGGTTAGAGCTGCAGGGCTTTAATGCAGTCTTAAAAGAAATAAACACAGGCTGTTAAAGTACATAGGGCAGGTTACTACACTAAGGCAAACAGGAGGACTGGTTTCAGGCGAGGGCAGGAACAAGGCACGGACAGCAGGACCACAGTTGACCGACAGTTGCTGCTCCGTGCCTTCTACAGCCCGGCGCCTGCCTCAAATAGCCCTCCAAACCAGGCATCGACCAATCAGGCGTGGCCATGTGGCTGAGGGCCGACCAATCAGGCGTGGCCATGTGGCTGAGGACCGACCAATCAGGCGTGGCCATGTGGCTGAGGGCTCGCAGCTGGGCTGTGCCTCACAGCTGCAAGCTCTCTGCCCGTCGCCTCCTCTGGATCGGGACCGCAGGCAGACTCCCAGGCCTCCCGCGGATCGGGGCCACAAGTGGGCGGAGCCCCAGGAGCAGGCCCGGGGCCTGCAGCCTCTAGGTAGGTGGCTCTAGGCCTGGCAGCCTCTCCCACGGCTGCCAGGCCCGAGCCGTCGGCCGCGTCGGCCTCCAGACAAGGCCCCTCAGCGGCAGCGGCCTCAGGGGCAGCGACAGGCCCAGCCGGGCCCATACCCCTGACAGTTATCTTCCCCTGCATGTAAGGAAACATTTTGAGCTGTGCCCAGAACCAACAACGGGTAACCAATATCAATCGACAGACTTCATCTGCTGTTTCAACAGTTTTAAGTTTTTAACAGTTTTATTCTTCAGTGATATGTAGCTCCAGTCAAATTTTCCTGTGAATCAGGAAGAATCCTTCACAGAAAACTGGTTCCTCACAACTGGTTTAAAGCATGGATAACCCACCAAAGCCCATGGTATAGTTCTAAATAGACTTATTTATACATCTAGATTGCATCTGATTTTTCTACCCAGAAGATATTATCTATAACTAACAGCAGTATCACTATGTTGTATTTTTCTTGGTAGAAATATAAAGTGCAGTCTTGATTTCTATTGTATCAATTGAATTGTACAGTGGGCTATCTATTGCCACCAACAGAAGTATTCTTATTGTTTTGTTTTTTTCCTGTGGAAAGACTAAGCATTTGCAGATAACATTTGTAAAACAGTATGCTGTTTTGTTATTTAAGTACTAGCATATATGCCCAGTGTTGCCTCAGATTTTATTTTCTCATAAATAATATTTGTTAGAAAAATGTGAGATCCTGTGTCTCTAATTTCCTAAACTGTCTTGTCCAGTACCTGTAATTTTTCCCTATATTCCCCAATCCAATCAGTATTCAGAGTTATTAACATAGAGAGGTTGGGTTCCTGAGGGAATACACTGCCTTCTTCCTTGCTGCTAGGCCACATCTCCATAGCAACTGGTGAGCCTGCAAATCTGCACTGGAGCACGGGCACAGAGTGGCACGCTCCATGCTTTTGAAAGACCTGTTTCAAGAAATCTTTCAAAAGCACGCTGGACGACCACTTCGGGTCATTCCGGAGTGGGCTGAGGTGTGGAACTACACTAAGTAGGTCCGACCCAGTCCGCTCCCAGGTGCAGACGTCCTCCCTGGAGGACGCTCTGCACCGTTTCTTTAAGCCCGTGCGGAAATGGCCTTAGTTTCCAGATTTATTCAAACAATCTGCCAGAATCTTCATGAGATGTGTTGAAAACTTGGAAAATATTTTTGGATAAAGTTCTGAAAAGAGATAGTAATACTACCCTGTCAAAAGAAGAATGGCAATTTTGGAAAGTGGATTAAATAAAAAGTTGGCTCTGGGGGGTGGGTATTTTTTAGTTTTAGTTTTGTTTTTCTTTTATGTTGTATATTTTGTAATTCTTAGTAGGTGTGTGTGTCAAACTTGTGATTTATAGATTTAAATCGATAAGTGATGTTAATGTTTTTTTAAAAAAAAAAAGTTAAAAGAATTAACAATAGAAATAGATTAAAGGGGATGTGAAAAATATTGAATTAAATGTGAAATTATAACAGTTGAACAGATTTATAAATTTAAGGGTAAAGGTGCAAAATAACAATGAAAGTTAGTATTGCTTAAGAGAAGAGAAAAAAAGAAAAAGAAAAAAAATTTTTTTTTAATTCACTATTATGTATATCACATGGTGTTTAATTTTTTTTTCTTGTTTTGTATTTGTGATTCAGTTATATAAATAAAAAAAAAAAAGTCAAAAAAAAAAAAGAGATGTGTTGAAAACCAGGGGATCAGTTTCTCTTGGCAGATATCTCATAATAATTAGGGTAGTCATATCCAGTGCAACTCTTGTCCCAGGATTCAGTTTTCTTTTTATCAAGTTGATGCCAACAACTAATTATATAATTTGGTCTGTTTGTTGCTGTGACAATCTTCCATTAAATGTTTAAGAACTGCACTAACAATCTGCTCAACACTTTTCAGGGTCCTGAGGTCAGTTTCAGATTTTTCTTTTGCCTCCATCTGCTGTCTAGCTTCTTGAGGTGAGATCCTCTGTCTCCTTTTGTTCCAGCAGCTTCTTGCAGTAGTCCTGTAGTACCATGTCCCAGGGCTCTGCCATGATGGTGGTGATAAGTGAAACAGACAAATTCTATCATCTCTTTAGACTGAGGGATTGAAAGGTTCTTTGTTGTTTGTCAGGTAACCTGTATCAGTTTGGACATCCCCTTTGCAATCTCCTGATTACCCAAGCTCCCAATGGATGATCAATGGTAATGGTCCAAACTGGCAGACTTAGCATCGATACTCAAAGTAAACAATCATAATTATTTGGATTTCAAGACATTTGACATGGGAGAATGAGCAGACGGCCCAAAATCTTTTAGGCTTTTTTCATTAATATAAGCATACTAGTACATGCATACACACACGCACACTCCTTGCAAAGGAAGATGGACTTCTTGTTTAGGCACATTCTTATGCAAGTAAGCAAATGTCACTATGAGGCAGCCAAAGAGACTTACCTTTGAGAAGGATTAAGCATCTTGCATAGCACTGTAACATAATCATCTATTGAGGAATAGTATTTATATTGTCATACATGCTTAAGTTTAATGTTGTAATTCCAACTCATAACATAAAACATTTAGAAAATAAATAATTGTTAAAAACAGTGACTTCAAAAAACAGTGACTTCAAAAAACAGTTACAAAAAATATGAAATTATCTTCATACCTCTAACAGTCAAATCATACTTTCCCACAATCATTGCAGTATTCATTATATGTTTCTATAGTAGATATTTTCCTAATCAGGTAAGAAGCACATATTTAATATAGTCTACTTAATATTTAGAGAACAGGTTCTCTCTTCCTTCTCTTACCAGCACTGTAGGGGTACTTATTAGCTAAGACCTCATTGGAGGCTGCCTAATCAGAGACAGGTCTACCTGGTCCCCGTCTATCTGTCCAATCAGATGAGTCTAAGTGCTCCCCATTAATTGACAATGACATTTCTCCCATCCAATTGGCAATGAGATTTTTACCATCCATCTAAGCATTCAATCACCTGTAACTGACCACTTGTAAGAGGCTATTCACATGATCAGTCATCTAAAAGTGTAACTGGCCTCCATTATTCTGGCTACCTGCCACTGTGTAAGTGCATCATATGTGATTCAGTATGATTAAGCACTCATCATAGTAATGCTGTATGCCTTTTCAGGTTTCCCATGGTTTTCTCTCTCCACTCTCATTTACTTTATCTTATATTTACACTTATTTTATCTTATATTTCAGGTTAAGTTGCTGACAACCCAAAACCAGATTGTAAGCATGTGTTTTTAATATTTTGTTGTCTGACACAGAGATTTTTACTCTATAAAGACACAAGTTGCATTTATTTCATTTTCATTTTCCAATATACAGACTTTGGGTCCTTAAATTTTTGTAGAATATATGCAAAATGTAGTGTCTAGCCCATACCGTAAGAACGATAAGCAGTAGCCCACTAACACTGAGCTAGGACAAGCCAGTGTCCAATGCAACACAAGCAGAACAAGTACAATACATATGGCTAGCACTTCTGGCAGCATTTAACTAAAGCAAACAACTCCTACCATAATGAAATTATAAAAAGTTGTGAAGGCACCTGTACAGCAGCTTTTGTGCCAGTGGAATCAAAGTACCACTTTTGCTGCTTGAGCAAGAACGAAAATGGGATTTCTGCAAGCACTAGAAACATCACACTAGTGGAATAACACCATCAGATAACATTCCATGGATTTCAATGGGATTAGGTGAACTTTGCCGGAAAAGGCATCTAGGGCTATGTTCACTCACATGCTAGTTTCCTTCCAGTTGTTGAACTTGCCTTGCCCTCGTTATGGAAATTATTCACACAAAGACAAGACTGGAAAGGGAGACTTCAAATGTTATCTGTAAATTTGGACAGTTCAAGCAGAGGATTTCATGGTGAGAATAGGAACATGAACCAAAGCTCAGCCAAATAATCTCATCTAAAATACCACACATAAAAATAAGCTATGTGATAACATATTAAAATCACCTTGTGCAGGGGAAAAGTCCAAAGAGCAGGAGGCACTTGCTAGGTGGCATGCAAGCTCTATTATGATCCAATAACAAGCAGGAAACATAAACAATTATTTTTGCTTACCATCTTTAAGATTCCATTTAATGGCTATATGGCTGGCTTTAACACTTCCATTTTCGTTTCTACCAAAATATAATCTGGGTCCACCAGTGAGTTCTTTTTATTCTTCACAACGGTGGCTTGTGTTGGGACAGCTAGAACTGAGAACTTTTCTCCAGAAGTTGGACTGCAGCTCCCATTAGGCTTACCCAAGACAGCCAATGGTGAAGGATCCTGGGAGTTGCAATTTGACAACCTCTGGAAGGCTGTGTTTTGCTCATCCCTACACCCAAATAATCTCTTCTGAGCAAGCAGTATCCCCACCTAATGTGATCTTTGACTAAACAAATGAACTTTGTCTGTTTAATAGAAATTTCTAAATCCAGCAGCATAGCCGGACCAAAAGAAGGTGGAGTTTCTTTACACAATAAAAAGGCAAAGCAATATCACAAAGGAGCATAAATCTAGACTTACCCTTCTATATACCTAACTCTGAATAGAATCTGGCAGAGAAAGACAATGACTGTTGGTGGCTATAACCACCCAGTTCATGTAAGGTGGTAGCTTGTACCAGAAATGGAAGTCACTTGTTACAAATGATGAGCTACTTGTAGAGAAATCCTTTTTTGCAGTGATGGTCACATTATATTGTGACTCTAACCTAATAAGGAATAACTTCATTCTTTCTGTGGCATAACTGTAACTCTGCTATTCTTATCGTGTATGGCATTACTAAATGATGTTGGAGGTGTCTATTGTGGTTTGTGGTACCTTGTACCCTGTTGTGGGTATGGACATAAGAGTAAAATCAATAAGAGGTGAATGTGTTTTATTGCACAGGCCAGTGGCTTGCAACATTCAGAAATTTTTCAGATGACTGAAAAACGTGATCTTTTAGTAATTTTTGAGAAATGAAAAATCATTATTTTAAAAATGTATCTGGAACAGTATCTGCTTTGGCACATTGGAACCACCATTATAACAAAAACCTTTAAACAGTAACTTTTCTGAGCTCTGACCTTTTTTATCCAGCTAAGTGGTGATATCTATGGTTATTACTCACCTGCTCTCCCAGAAGTGAAGAGAGTGAAATTTCTCTTCACTATTCAGTAAGACAGATATTTTCACTTGGAAAATGGTATGTCTCCATGGGTAATGTGCAATTAAATAGCACTAATGTAACTGGATTTGGTTGACTATGAGAATAGAAGATGAGATGAGAAATAAGACCATTTATTATTAAAGATTACGAACACGTAGCAAGCAGCTCTGCTTAATCAAAAGCGGAAAAGACATCCAATTCCTTCAGCTCTGTTGAAGATCTAGCTTCATCTGGCTTCTGTTGCTTTTTCTGATTATTTGAGTGATTTTTCACTAGTGTGATTTTATTGTTTTTAATAGCATTTGTTAGCTGCCTTGAGCACTTTTTTTAGTGGGAAGAAAGGAGTAAATGGAGTAAATGAATGAATTCACCTTCCCCTGAAGTCTTTTTCGGCTGATCATTGTAAGAATGATTACTCACCTTTAAGTACTGATCCTTCATTTTCTTTTTCTTCTCTTCTCCTCTCAGCTTTTGTTTCCTTTTTTTTCTTTCAGATTTTATGTCTTGTTTTAATTCACTGTGTGTGAGCTACTCTGGGAGATACATGTTTAGTTAGTTGGTTAGAGGAGGTTGGGGCAAATATGCTTTAAATGAGTATTATTACATTTCATTCTAATTACTGAGCAGGAATTACTAGAAAATTGGAACACTCCATCTAAATGCAAGTCCTTCTACATTCTGCTCATTTCAAAAGAGAAAGATGAGTACACACTTAAATATCCAGTTCTGTAAGTACACAAATCGTTAGGCCAGTTCTAAAATGTAAGTCTCAGACGTTAAGGGGATGTTAAGTTTATTCAAATGTAAGTCTCAGAGTTCAATGAATTTATTCCTAAATACACCAGATCTCCTCTGTACTTGGAAGCTAAGCAGGGTTGTCTCTGATAGTACTTGGATGGGAGACCACCAACAAATCCCAAGTCCTGTTGGCTATATTTCAGAGGAAGAAACTGGCAAATCCATCTCTGAGTATTCCTTGTCTATGAAACCCCTATGAATTTGTGGGGTCACTATAAGTTGGCAGGCAACCTGAAGGCACATAAACACACACACAAGTGAAGACTACACCCTTAATGATTAACATGTCTTTACAGAGCAAGCTCATTATTTTTGGTCATATTTTATCATAAATTTCCAATTCTCACCACTCTGCCCTTACACACTATCTGTCAACAGAAATAATTGTGAACATGCATGCAACATTCCTATGGCAATTTATGACAGATTAACTTACATGACATATCTCTTTGAGGATAAAATGTGATAACTTGCATATATTCCTGAATACTGTGGAGGAAGGATTACTTATAAATATGATAGATAAATAAATTAAAGGAGATAGGCCTACAGTTATCTCTGTTTCTTCTGCTGTAAAAGAGGATCCTTGTAGTCCCTTCCAACTCTACCGTTCCACTATTCCATGTAACACAAAGACCCCAACCTGTATGGAGCACCACAACTTCTGTTGCTTCACTGATTGCTGCACTCACCGAGCAGAAATTTCTTTGCTTGACTTACCTAATTCCAAACTAACTCTGTGTCTCTCCTGGTATATTTTTACGTCAATAGCAAATCACAAAATTGCAGCAGTTACATGATAGTTCTCCCCAAAGCAAGCAGGGGAGAAAAAACTTTTATTCCTTATTGAACACCAGGCTATTCAAGTTGAGCGTTTGACTGTGAGTTATGATATCTTGAATTCAGTTTTACAAAGAACTAGTAGGCAGAAATTTTCTGAAAAACAGTCTCAAGCTGGTCTACATCACAAACTGAGATGCCTTTCTCCCTGTCCAACCTAGGCTTGTACTAGTGCAGCTGAGGCTCCATGCATCAAAATCAATAGTTCCTTAACAACATGTTTTATCATCTAGGATTTTACCAGTATGTAATTGCCTGCAGACCTTTTTTCACAAGTCAAATTGTAAATGCAACTTTATAATGCAGACTATTCAAAAAATCCCTGTTGCTCTTGTCTGCTTATGTATTTTTAGGCTTTCAGTGTGCTCCTTTTTAAACTTTTGTTCTTGATTCAGTAGCATGTTTCATTCTTTTCCTGCCAAGTCTTATTTTTTGTAAAATAGGTAGAAATAAGAAGTTGGATATTGTAAATGAATTAACAGCAGTATGCTACCTACATAAGATCCCAGGCCTCACTCCACTGTTGTTGTAATTTCATCCTTAGGGAACCTTGGATTCCAAGGTCAAGTCAATATAATATTTTAGTATTCTATTATTATTTTTATGAGTTGCTGCTGACTTCTGATTCAAAAAGTTATGCAGTAAGCCAAGGACTGAAAGTGTCTTTTAACATCTTCAGATTTTCCCCTTCTTTTGGTTGTTTTAAAAAAAGGTAAAGTTTCTTCTTGTTGTGTGCCTTCAAGTCATTTCTGAGTTATGGTGACCCTAAGGTGAACCTATCACAGGGGTTTCTTGGCAGAATTTATTCAAAGGGCATTTGCCTTTGCCTTCCTCTGAGGCTGAAAGATTTCCATAGCTGAGGGGGGATTCAAATTGAGGTTTCCTGGGTCCTAGTCCAACACTCAAAACTAATATATGAGCCATTTAAAACTGTCTAGACTTTCTCAAAATAAATCTAGGCCTAAACTTGATCTTGTGGTAAAACAGGTCTTGCCATCTTATCTTCCTGTTTTTAAGAAGTATGAGGCATGCATATAGAACGGCATCAACCTTTGGCACCCCTCCACTAAACTGAAACATTTTCTATAATTCAGTTAACACTGGAAATGTGCTTTGCTTTTAATGTTATTATTCTAAAACCTTCATCCAGCTGAAAAGTAACATCAATACCTATTTCATCTGGTCCTGCTGACTAAATGTGCAATGTAGCAAAAGAAAGCACATGTCACTTTGTGCATATATATTATTATTGTCTAAGGGCATAACATCATGTCCTTAGACAACAACATAGCCAAGCAGGAACTCTATTACACCTCTATTTATGTATCCCAGCAAACAGGCCAATACACGGCCTAGTATATTATCCTGAACAATCTATTCTTTCTAACCGAGACATAAATTTAAGTAAGGTGCTAGTTCTAATGCAGGGGTGGGAAACATGTAGCTCTAGAGAACTTCAATTCCTATTAGACCACAACATTGACTATGCTGGTGAAGGCTGATGGAAGTTGCAGTCTAACAATATTTGCAGGGCAACATATTCCTCACCTCATTTCTAATGCATGCTTTTCAACTATACAGAATTTGGACAGTTAATTATAGCATTTAGAGAGCATATGACTAACATTTTAACATCTGGATCTGAGAAATCTCAGTTCCAGTCCAAACACAGACCTAAGCATAACATGTTGCCTTATACATTTCCTTATTATGAGATCCTTCCCTGTAAAACTGAAATTCAGTGGGCCCACAACTTTCGGAAACATGATTGTTTGTGAGCTTGTAGCTGCTGCCTGACTAGCAATGTAGCTATATCCGCAGGTGGTGATAGAACTGTTCTGTAATGATGGGGAGTAGCTCCCTAGGGCCATTGACTCTGCCTTCCTGCCTCATCCTCCACTCCTCCGCTTCCCCACCTCTCATCGCATCTGTCAGTCTGCAAACCTTCCTCCACCACCTCCTCAATGACATGACATCAAGTGAAATTTTTGCCAGTGGCAGCAGCTTGTCCTCCTTACTTGGCACTCATCACTCCATGATGTGCTCCAGAGAAGTAGGGCTCAAAATGCACTGTCAAAAAGGGGACTTAGGCATGTAGAAATCAATAACTCTGCTGCCCAGAAGCAGAGATTACAAAGCACTGTCCAAAGGGGGACATGTGCACATGGAAGCAATAACTCTGCTCTCCAGAACCAGGAGTCAGCCCTAAAAGTGACATTTCTTTCTTCTTAAGGTATTCATTGTTGGCAGGAAAGGAGACAGGGAGGAGGAGCTGCCATCTCCTGCTCAACCCTACAAGGATCTAGGCCTTTTCCAGGAGGAGGCTGGGAGATCAGCCACAGAGGCCTGGTAGAGGTGGCCTCAGAGTGAGGCCAAGGTATTCTGGTGCCAGCAGTGGCTGCTGGAGGAGCCCAAAGATATTCACAGTTTTTTTCCCATCTTGGCAAGAATCCTGTGCTCCTAATCCCCCAAAAGTTGAGGGCAGATTGTACACCATAATGAAGTTTACTCAGAAATTCTTTAATGGACTACAGGACCACAGCCTGACTTGGAAGTAAGTCCCAGTGGAATTGGAATTCCTGAATAAACATGCGTATGGTTGAGCTGCAGCATAGATGAAGCATATATATATATATGCATACAGTAGTAAATCAAGTCATTATGCAGTCTGATCCTATACAGATTTGTGTTCTAAGACCACTGAAGTAAAGGGAGATAAGAGTATCTATCATACACTTCACAGGAATATAGGATTTCCAGCACAAGACAAGAATCTTTTTTTTTTAATTTGCTGACCTGTTTTATTGGGATGCTATGTTTATACAGTGTTGTTTCAAAGAACTACATTATTTTATTATTTTTAATGCTTTCATTGTTTTAAGATTACTGAAGAACCTATTAAGCCACCCTAATAATATATATGAAAGGCAGAACATACACTTAAATAAGAAAGTTACAATCATGCTGTGCTGCTCAGAGAGGATAAGTAACTACACAGAGCAAGCCTGGGGAAACTGAGGATGGTCCCCAACTCTCATTAAATCTATACTGCCTCCATTGGTGAGGGAATGTGGATGTGGTAATTGATCAACATCTGGGGAGCTATAATTTCCACAGTTCTGCTGCAGAGCTTCCCAGATAGCAAGAGGGCAAGAGAGCAATAAGAAACTTTTAGTTGCCACTTGACTAATGCTACAAAGAAGGAACGAACAGCAGTAAAAGCTGCTAAGATTGGTTCCACATCCCACACACAGAAAACACACACCACTGTAACAGGTACAGTCGAGTAAAATATACCCTTGCAAGGTGGCATGCCAACTGTATTATGATGGAATAAAAAGCAGGAAAAGTAAACAATGTGTTCTATTGGCCATCTTTCTTTATACATTAACCTAAGCATGTTTTAAGATTCCATTTAATAGCAGAATGACTGCCTTTTAACATTCCCACGTAGTTTCTCCCAATACATAACTTTGACCGCCAATGACCTTTTTTTCTTCACAACAATGGCTTCTGCTGGAACAACTAAAACAAGGTACATCCAGAAATTGTTGGACTTCAACTCCCATTAGGCCTACAATGTAAACAATGCTGAAGAATCTGGGGAGCTGCAGCCTCTGGAGGGATGCACTTTGCTCATCACTAATCTCTTTTAAGCAAACAATACCGTCAGCGACAGGAATCTTTGACTGCAGCAAAGAAACAAGCCTTGTCTGTCTGACAAAAATCCCGAAATCCTGTAACCATTGTACAGAGCAAGACCAGAAACCTCAGTGCAGCCAAGACAGAGGAGAACAGACTTCCGATACCCAATATGAAGCCAAAGCAATATAGCAAAGGAACATGAATCTAGATTTATACTCCTGAACACCTAACTCTACATAGAATCAGGCAATATATGACTATAGGTAACCATTACAATGCAGTACATGTAAGATGGCAGCCTGTACCTGGAATGCAAGTCACTTACAAATGATAAATTACGCAGAATTCCCTTTTTTCAGTACTGAAGATGTGACTACATTCTATTCTGACTGTAACGTAACAAGTAATGATATAACTTGCTTTGATGCCCTCTCTTTTTGGAAAATTACCATACCTTTTTATTTAGCCAAAATTGCCCCACCACGTCTTCTAGGGGTGCACGTAAGGTGGCAATTTGGGTGTTTTAAGCCCAGAAGAAACAGTGGAAACAATTGCTCCTTGCCTAGGGGTCCTGTGTCTCTGGACAATAGCCATTTCTGCACTAGACTGTTATAGCAGTATTATTCCACTTTCAACATCCAATAGAATCCTGGGATTTCCAGTTTGAAAACCCCAGGATTCCATAGGATGTTCAAAGTGGAATAATAGCACTATAACAGTCTAGTGCAGAAATGGCCAACCTCATGAGGAGAAATGAGCAACTAACAGCTATCTACCATAGCAGCCATTTTCACTTCCACCTGGAAAGCTCAACCAATGAGTGAATAAGGAAAATTGCCATCATCTCTCCCTGCTGCCTTTGCTGTCTCTTGTGTGGGACAGCTGGGAGTTTTGGACCCCCCAACTCCAGGTGTTGAAGCCTGGGCCTAGTCAGCAGAACCAAGGGAAAGGATGATGGGAGGTGTGGTACAACCACCACCTCAGGGCCAAAAGTTCCTCAGCAAACTAGTTAACTAACAAACTAGTTAACATTCATTCCAGCACTACAAAGACCCTCTTGGTGGCACCTTGAAAATTAAACGTTTTCTTTGATTTGAAATAAACGCTCTTTGTTGTTTTCGTCGCAACAGAGTAACAAAACTATCTGTCGCCCTGGAAGCGTCCACAATTCATACTGGAGCACAAATCTCAAGTGTCTTTTAAATATGACACTGTTTTGGCCACGGAAGTCATTCCCTCTCAACGTGCTGAACCCGAAATCCCATGTAAGCTCTACATCGATTCTTCCACGTTCTCCTCTCCTTGGCCATTTCCGCACTAGCCTGTTATAGCGCGATGATTCCACTTTCAACATCCCCTGGAATCCTGGGGTTTGCAGTTTCGGGGGGGGCCGCCTGGCCCCTCCCGAAACTGCAAACCCCAGGATTCCAGGGGATGTTGAAAGTGGAATCATCGCGCTATAACAGGCTAGTGCGGAAATGGCCCATGCCCTCCAACTGCACAGCAATCAAGGAAAGGGCAAGGACAGGACACTGCGCTGCCTACTCGGACTAATAGGCGGGAAGGAAAAAAAAGCCACCCGCCGCAGCTAGAGGGCGCCGGCCGAAATCGGGACCCGCGAGTGCAACTGCGCAAACTCCGCCCTTTACAGCGTAGTGCGCATGCGACGAGTCCGCCGGTAGTCATAAGATGTGGAGTAGAGCGGAGGCGGGGTGAGGGGACAGTTGGAGGGGGAGTCGAGGATGGGGAGCGGCAGCCTCCTCCTGAGGAAGGGCTTTTTATGGCTTCGGCTGCTTCTGCTGGCGGCGCTGGGGGGCGGCTTCCCTGCCGCAGGCGGTGGGGCTTCTCCGTTGCCTCTGGTCGTCAACACCTGGGCGTTTAGGAAAGCGACAGAAGCAGGTGCTGTTTCGCTTTTTCCGGGGTTTACTTGGCGCGCCGCCACCTTCCATGGAAGTCCTCCGTTTAATTTGGCCTCTCAGAGTTTTGAATTCCCCGCCCTCCTTCCCTGCGCTCTGAGGCTCCTCTGTCTGAATATAGCGAATGCGTCGCTTGTCTCGTCAGCAGCCTCGTGATCCGTGCTGAGACCACGTAGCCATTTCCGCACGAGTCTGTTATAGCGCGATGATTCCACTTTCAACCTCCTATGGAATCCTGGGGTTTGCAGTTTCGGGAGGGGCCGTCCGGCCCCTCCCGGAACTGCAAACCCCAGGATTCCATAGGAGGTTGAAAGTGGAATCATCGCGCTATAACAGACTCGTGTGGAAATGGCTGTAGACTGGGCAGCAGTGGCCCCCATTTTAGGCAGAGTGAGGAACAGCTCAAGGCTTCTCCTGTTATGGGCGTGGGGGGAGAGAATGACAATCCCTTGAACTTGTCTTTTGAGCTCCTAAGTCACTGTCTGTGTGGGAGGACACAAATGGCAGTGCAGACTCACATGACTTGTGATGCACCCCCCTATCCTGCTTCCCATGTTTAAGTGTTGCATGATGCTGGCGCCAGCTCTGGTGGGGTTGCGGCAAGACACAGGCCGTTTCCGCACTAGACTATTATAGTGCTATTATTCCACTTCCAACATCCTGTGGAATTGTGGGGTTTGCCATTTAGGGAGGGGCCTTTGAGGCCTCTCCCTAAATGGGAAACCCCACAATTCCATAGGGCAGAGCTTTCCAGACTTTTCATGTTGGTGACACACTTTTTAGCATCATTTTGCAACACAGTAATTCAGTTTTACTAGCAAACCAGAGGTTAAACTAACCCCTTACAAGAGATTCAGGCACATACGTAAATTGTAACAACAAAATGTATGTGGACACAACATATCTCATGCAAGCCATTCAGCTATATTTTTAAAAACATATATAACATACATTTCCAAGGCTCGGGGGGGGGAGGGTTATTCTCAGTCCAGGGCGGTGACACACCTTCACCCTTCAGGTGACACACTAATGCAGAGCTTTCCAAATGGTGTGCCATGACACATTAGTGTGCCACCTATAATCTTGGAAATGTATGTTATTATTTATAAATCATTTATTTTTAAAAATATATGAAATGTTTAGATGAGATATGTTGTGCCCCCATACTTTTTGTTATAATAACTTATGTATGTGTCTGTATCTCTTATAAGGGGTTAGTTTAACCTCTGGTTTGCTAGTAAAACTGAATTAGTGTGTCACGAAATAATGCATGTCTAAAAAAGTGTGTCACCAACATGAAAAATTTGGAAAGCCCTGCCACAGGGCGTTCCACCATTTGGAAAGCCCTGCCATAGGGTGTTGAAAGTGGAATAACAGCACTATAACAGCCTAGTGTGGAAATGGCCACAGTTACTAGTCCATTTTCTTTATCTATGTAGAAGTGACCTGGGCTGAGAGGTGGAGAATCTCTCTGGTCCTTTACATTGGGTAGCCAAATATTTTGTGGTGACCTGAGAACTGGAGAATAATCACACGCTGGTGTTATACTACAGACAGCAGTATCTGTGTTTTCCTGAAGCCAGGTTGGAAGGAAAGATAAGAACCACACCTATGCTTTTACCAGTTCTAGTACTTTTCAGATCACATGAGGAAAACAAAAGCAGGAAGTCCTTCTCTGTGTCATCCAATGTGGATCAGTGAGTTTTCAGTCTACCCAGAATTTGGCTGATGAGGAAGAAAGTACCATGTCTGTCATAATCTGTTCTGTCTCTCAGACTTCGTGTGTTTCCCCGCAGCAGGAAGGATGCCCCATTTTTTCCACAGCTGCTGCTCTAGTCATCCCCCATATAGTTGGTAGCAGCAGCTCCTGATGAGTGGAAGTGAAAGTGTTCTGTACATGATCAACTGTTGCTGTGTGCCTTCAAGCCATTTCCAATTTATAGCAACCCCAAGGCAAGCCCTTCATGGTGGACTTTCTCAGCAAGGTTTTGGGAAGGGGGGCTCCCATTGTTTGCCTCTTTGGCTGAGAGAGTGTGACTTGCCCAAGATCACATAGTAGATTTCTGTGGCAAAGTAGAGATTTAGACCCTGATCTGCCAGAGTGCTGGCAGTACGGAAACAGCTACACCGATCTGGCCCTCACAAGATCAGCATCTCTTACTTTCTTTATACTGAGAAATAGGCTTGAAACCAAACTACAGATGATCTGGAGTGTTGCATCTTTCCACGCAGGCAAGATTTCTGCTGATTGCTTCTGCTTTTTCATCAGCTTTTTTCTCACTTGTTTGGTGCAGGCAGTTTTGTACCCTGGCTTGAAGAAACATTCTGCAAGTTACTCAAAAGACCATCTTCCCCTTGTATATTTGTTAGATCATTAATGTGTTCAGAAGAGGTTGAGTTGGCTCTGCCACAACCAAGATTGTCATGCAGCAGTGCTGAAAAAAAGCAGGCCTTATCTATGGTGTCCCCTTCCCAATTTATACTGTAGTTATATTGGAGCCATCCCAGTCATGGACTTTCAGCACCTATTAAAAAGTCTCATTGTTTTCTCAGACATTTCCTTTACTAAATGTGAGATTTATGGGATTTTAATTGGTTTTAATGTTTAATATCTATTTATTGTAGTGTTTGTTTTATATTTATTTGAAAAGTGTTTTGATATGTTGAGTAATAAGGAGTTTTTAAATATTTTAAGTAAGATTGCTTACTACAGATGCATTACTGGTAGATGCCGTTCTCATTATAGCTGTTAAAAAAAACTCAAAGAGAGACAGCATGGTGTAGTGATTTGAGCATTGGACCTGAAGATCAGGGTTAGAGTCCCTGCTTGGCAGTGGAATCCCACTGGTTTACCTTGGGTATATCACATACTCTTAGCCCCAGAAAACCCTGTGATAGGTTTGCCTTAGGGTCTCCATAAGTCAGAAAAAACTTGAAGGCACAAAACAACAGTAAAACACAAAGGCCTAAATTCCCTAAAGGCATCAGATCCTATCTGATCTTGGACACTAGGCAAGTCTTGTGCTTGGATGGGAGACTGCCAAGGAATACAAAGTCCTGCACTATATATCAGAGGAAGGAATTGACCAAATCACCTCTAATCCTGCTGCTAGTTTTATTCTAATCTAATAATTGGCAGTGAAGGCTTGTTTTGGATGATGTCACTCTCTATTTGGGCTGAAGTCATGAACCATTTTATCTAGGAGTAAGTTACAGTAAATTCAATAGGGCTTAACTGGTGAGTAAAGATATACAGGATTGTGCAGTAATCTAAGTAACATGCATATGATCTTGTGCCTCTGTATGTATTTCCTGGAGTGTATTCTTTGGCAGTCACCACCTGTTGCTCTGTTGGCCTTCAAAAACCTTTGCAGTCAGTTATGTATCCCTAGATAGGATTTTTATTATCAGTTCTTCTTTGCGGCTCCCTAGGATATACAGAAGCAGCATCAGACAATGCACAAATGATGTAACATGGAAACAAATTTTCTCTGTCAAAGAAAATCTGAATTCATCTATTCAAAGGATAAGTGGCTTATCCCTTCTTACTATGTATTTCAGTATATGTAGAATCCATCTTGAAGAATCTCTTGCATTAACAATGCTTTTCACTTGGGTTGTGAAATAAAACTTAAAGCAGAAAACTTAGGTCACTAAGAAATGTGAATGCAGTATACCAAAGGCTAAAAATGTTGAGGTTTTGTAATCTTAACATCCTTGTGTCATGTAACAGAGCTGAGGGACCACTGTGATTCTCATGACTCTGGTGAACTGCTTCTGCCTGGACTATATGAGAGGGTGTGCTGCATGGGGCTGATGGGAACTAAAGTCCAACAACATCTAGAGGGACACAGGCTCTCCAGCCTTGCCATATAGAAAGAGTTACACTGTCAGCATCTCTCCTTGCCTCTCTTACTTTGAGGGCCTCCTGCTGTGTCTTTAACAGCAGCTTGTCACAATTAGATACCCAGTGAAGCTTCTCCATGACAGAAAAAGCTTTCCCAGCAAGCTTTGTGTGTCAAGCTCCTGCTGTTAAAAAGGAGCAAGGGTAATAATATATGTTGGTATCCGCCCCCTCTCCCATGCAACTTGCTTTTAAATTGTAAATATAAGTCCTGCACTGGAGACTCGATCCTACCTGAAAAGAGAACAGCAATGTTGAGGTCAGACAAATGGCCTACCCAAATTCTATGGTTTACTTGATAAAATTCTATAGTTTACTTAATCAACTGCAGATGATGTAAAATTCTGGAGAGCAGAAATACAAGAAGGCAATTATAAAATGAATCTGTATTTAGTTGGCTGTCGGTTTTTACTAATCCTAGGTGTAAGAGCTTTGAGGGTGATACTTACTTCCCCAGCCATTGTGCATTTAAACTCCAGTCCTGTAGCCACATATCTGGGAATAAACCCTGTTGAGCTCAATAAGGTTTCCTTTTAGATAGAGATAGGAGTGCAACGGTCTTGCAGCTGTATGACTAAATACACTTTTGCTCTGGATCATGTGTTCTTGAGAACAAGAAGGCATGGGATATATATAGCACCAACAGGACTATATGTGTTTAAACTGCAGGTTCTACATTTTAATACATTGGATAACTGTTGTTGATTTCAGCTTGGAACACTTTACAGGCAGGAGGTTCAGAAATGGATGCAGTAGAAAAGGGTTGTGGCCAGTGTGAGATTGACCAGTGTGATGGAAGTGTGGGGTATGGAGGAAGTCCAGATGAACATGGAGAAACAACATTGGATGCCATGATCATGGATGGGTAAGAAATCCCTATAAAAAGAAGGTATATTTGTTTTCCCTAGTTCAGCAGTACTTCATAGGCAAACATACAGCTTCTTTATATACAGAATCTTTCCTTTTCAGATTTGAGCAGACAGTTCTCACCTGCAGCTATCTCAACTGAAAAGCATGATAGCTGAAAAATTCTGGTACAGCTGCATGGGCGCCACAGAGAGTCAGAAATAAATATTCTGATATAGTGAACACTGTTGTGCCCAAAATGCCCTGTTCTAAATGTTTTATAACTATTTTGAAAGATCAACTACTATCCTGAGATGCTGCAGGGTGTCATTGCTTTAGAATGTTTTGAAACTGATGCTATATCCTGGGTTGCAATAATTTTGGATGCCACACAAGCTGAATATATTTTTTACTCTTTGGTGTATTTATAGTAACAAGTTAAGGTAAGTGTGCTCAAGAAGGAAACATGAAGAGAATTTCCTTAGAATGGTGCCCTCCATTTTTGATAGACTACAGCTCTTATCGTTCCCACACAGGATGGTCAAGGTTGGAAAAGTTTGTAATTGATTAAAATGGGTGATATATTTGTACATCTTTAGAACTTGTCTTGTACATTTTTACAACATTCAGACACTGGGAAGAACAGAAAAGGCTTTCTGGCAATGAAGTTTCTGTTTGGAAGGAAAAGTGATTTTTAGGTTAAAGTTCTGATTTTCATATGCTCAAGCAGCAGTGTGCATACTTTTTGGTTTAGCTCCAGCCTTCATCACATGCTAAGCCTCAAGATCCAGAGCACATGCTTATAGTATGTGTCTGTCTTGAGTTGACTGTGCAGATTCAACCCACTTATTTTCAAGTAGTTTGATTGTACCAAACCATACAAAATCAGTCCCTAAATATCTTTCACAGCTGCTTTGTTTGCTTAAGTTTTGTTTATTTTCTGGTCTAGTAACACTATGCAGGTTGGGGCAGTAGCAGATCTCAGGCGCATTAAAAATGCCATTGGCGTGGCACGAAAAGTGATAGAGCATACCAGGCATACCTTGCTGGTTGGAGAGTCAGGTAATTTTTTTTTCTGCTCTGCTGTTTTGGAACTTTAGCTGTCTCTTACAATGCTGAGAGAGTTTGGTGGTTCAGTCCTTGATACCAGTGGGACACACTAATTGCTTTAATTGAGATATGCTGGAGCATTTTAGCTGGATTGGGACAACTGTTGCACTTTAGATCATTCTAATAGCTGACTTTCACTCTGATCTTATACATGTTCACTTGAGAGCAAGTCTCAGTTCAGTGGAATTGACTCCAAATTCAGATGTATAGGATTTTTAACCTTTAGTTATGAACTTATCAATGTCTAAAAACTGTTTTACTATTGCTTGTGTTAAGGAATTTAGCCAGAAAAGGATGCCTGTTACAGACAACTGGCTTAGAAATTATTGAATTAAATACCAAAGTCTGAATTTCTATATATGTTCCCCAAAGCAGTTCTCCATATTAAGTTTTCCTGAAAATATAAAAAAGAAGAAGAAAAAATAGAAAGATAGATTAAATATTTGAAAGAAATTGTTGAGTAAAACATATTCCAATTAACTTATTCTTGAAGCTTTCTGCATTTCCATCTGAAAATATGGTAGTAATTCACTGTTTCTTACCATGAATTTTTCATTCCAGGTTTTCTAATGCAAATTGATATCTTTTCTGTTAGTTTATTCACAACTTTTGACAGTAAGCTAGGGAACTTTGTACCAGAACAAAAAAACTAAATAAGGATTTTTGGTATTTGTATTGTGGACAAGATCAGAAATATTTAAACTTATCCTTACCAGCACAAAATTTACACAGTGATTTTGGAACTGATTGTTGCATTGCAGTATGAGAATAGCTTTAAAGTTTCATGTTGTGATTTCATATTGAAAATATGAGCTAATTGAAAATATGAGCTAAAAACGTCATGGCTGTGATCATACTGAATGAAACACACATGTAGAGTTGCTATTTTTCTTTTCTTTTCTTTCTTCCATAAAGCCTCAATGTTTGCAGAAAGTATGGGATTTCCGTGTGAAGATTTGACTACGCAAAGCTCTCTTTCAATATATGTAAAGTGGCTTAATCGAAGCTGCCAGCCCAACTTCTGGAAGGTAGAATCCAACTTTTGTTATTATTTATGTTGGTAGTCATGAAAAAATATTTTCTGATTAAAACATTCATATATCTGGTAAATAATTTCTGGACAGAAATGTATTTGGAAGGAAGTTGAGTTTCTGCAGTCTGGTAGTTTTAGAATGTTGCTGTACATTACTACAGTCCAGCTTTCTAGTGCTGTCCAAATACGTTAGATGATTGCTTCCATCACTCTCTTCGTGAGCAAGCCAGTAACACATCTGGAAGACACCAGGTTGGACTTTAGTATACCAATTATAAAGGAATTAGATGAGAAAAGGGAACATGTTTACACATGATTCATGGGAAACACTTATAATACAGTTTAGTAATAGCTGATTATATTTGATTCACACCAACAGCAATTTAGTTGTGTTATATTTAGCAGCAAGAAAGTAAGATACAACTTGCAGTGCTGATCAGTAGATCACTTCCAGGAAATATTGAGAAGTCACAAATCTTGTGTACCTCCCAACTTGATGTGAGAACATAAAGACCTTTGCTAGATCAGAATAAACAGTAGTGCAGCAACCAGGGCTGGGAAGTTAATATGCCAAATCTTTGATTCCCAGCTCCTCTGTTTTTCTACTGTATGACTCTGAAACCTTCATAAAAGGCAAATTTTATGTCAATTAGTAATGTCAAGTTTACTGTGGTAAAATAGTAGGGCAAGAGATTTGATCACCACTACATGTATCATTAGGTTACTTAGATTGATAGAACATTAAATATATTTGATTAACATGTCTGAACAAGAAAATGTTCCTATGAAAGTAAATATGCAACAAACTAGGCATTTAACATGAGTTTTTTATTTGAAGCCAGAGTTGGAGCTGGTACCCTCTACTGACTCCACCTAAAATTGCCTTGCCAGTGACTTGTTTGCCACAGTGGGCAACCAGATGTTTATAACAAGCTCATGAGCAAGACATGAGGGCGAATAATCTTGTCCTGCTGTTCTTCCCCAGCAACTGGGATTCAGAGGTATGCTGTCTCTAATCCTGGAAGTCATGTAGAGGTCCTAGATGTACTAAGTAGAACTGTAGGGATGAGGGACCTTCCTGCAATCCTCTTCTGCCAGTGTACTAAGCAGGAACAGCTGATACAATTGGGAAAACAAGCATGGGCAAAAACTTTAATCACTGTTTTTTTGTGTTAACATTGAAATGCATGGAAAAAGTATGGGAGTGTTTTAGACAGCAGTATCTGAGGAGAAAAATAGCTCCAGTTAACTCACTACTCTAATCCCAGTTAAATTTGTCAGAACTTTTCCAGCCCTGCATAGAAGATAGGGAAATGTTTCATAGCAAGCATAGAGCTAGACAGTT
Organism: Ctenosaura bakeri; assembly: GCA_948474755.1. Lineage (NCBI taxonomy): Eukaryota > Metazoa > Chordata > Lepidosauria > Squamata > Iguanidae > Ctenosaura > Ctenosaura bakeri. Next base: position 34,738 of record CAOLHI010004838.1, on the reverse strand, counting down.
TGCTGGATGCCTAAGACAGGCTTCCTCTGAAGGCTTGGGGCATGCTTACAGCCATCTGTCAGTGCACACTCTGCAGATCTCTTCTGCCTCCAGCCGAGCCAGCATTAACAATTGCTGATCCTGTCTTCTACTTATCACTTGAATTTCTGTGCTTCTCTTGTACCGGATTCTTGATCTCCCAAATCATCTGTCCTGGGTTGGATACCTGGTACTGGGCTCTGTAGATAGCATTGTCCACCTCCACCATGCTTTCTTTTGATGGTTATTTCCTTCCCAGAGATTTTCTCCAGTTTTGTTCTTCACTTGATTCTATGTGGCAGTTAGGTTCAATCTCCTTAGCAACAGAGCATGGAAAAGTTGGAGGATGCTGGTTGGAGGATTCTAAGAGTAGCAGTCTTTCACTGATAAGAAATTTCCAAGCTCTGCTCAGCAGTTTCTTTCCTAATCAGCACTCCCAAACATATCAACAGCATGTATATTTCTATACCACTTATCAGCTAAGTGCTCTCTAGGTGGTTTACAGTGTGTTAGCTAATTGCCCCCAACAAGCTGGGTACTCAGAAGGATGGAAGGCTGAGTCTACCTGGAGCCCAGCAGGATCGAACTCACAACCTTGTGGCTGCAGTACCAGCATTTAGCCACTGCACCACCAGGGTTCAGTGAACTATGTTCTAACTCCTTAACTTATTTCACTCACTCCAGAATTTTTGCTTTTCATGTTGCCATGCTTAAGATTCATAATACTCATCTCATTTAGATCAGTGCTATTCATGGTGGTAGTCCTAGGACTTAGACGGGTCCGCGAGCTACCTGCTGCTGCTGCTCCGTGGAGAGCTTCCAGGAGAAACAGAAACAGTTGTAGCCAACGGGCACAAATATGGCATCAATCCCTGGCATGTTTTGGGGAACTAATGCTGGTCTCTACATGAAATGGGTTAAGAAGGGAGCCAATGTGGTGTTTGAGTGTTGGACTAGTATTCTGGAGACCAGGGTTTGAATCTGTACTTGGCCATGGATGCTCAATGGGTGACCTTGCACAAGTCACACTAGTATAAAATACTGTGTGTGTGTGTGAGTGAGTGAGTGAAAAGAAGACAAATCTTTGCTCTAGCTTTAACTCTGTTTGGTATTCAGTTTCATCTAAGCTGGGACCCAAGTCTGTGTTGTCCTAGTAACTGTGTAAGTGTCAGGTCCGTGCACCAGAATGTGACAGATGTTGCACTGAAATTTGGTATCAAAGTGAGTTTTAAATGGGGACTTAATCTTTTTTGGAAAAAAAAAGTCAGTAGGCACATAATGTTAAATTGTATCATGAGAAGCCCTGCTGCTGCTCCTTCATCGTTGGATCAGAACCAAATTGGGAACTACTCAGAATTCTTACTTTCTGTTATATGTGTGGATATTGCTATTTTGGCAACATTCTGCAGGCTGTGAAGAAAACACACATTGTGATGTCCTAATAAGGGAACCTTAAAAGAACCCAAGATCAAATGAAGAAAGTTGGGAGACTAGAAACTTTAAATCTTGGAAAAAGAAGTTTGTGATAAGTTTAGTTATTTTGAGCTGAGCCACCACTGAAAAGAAGGCAAATGGAATGTTATCGTTCACATGGTTTACATATGTGATGTGTGAAGTGGAAATATGGTAAGTTAAATTATGAGGTTTCCATTCCTCAGAAGCTAGTCATGTGTCTTGTCACAGTCAGTAGGGATGCTGACAAGATTTGTGAAAAACTGATCTTAAATTACAGCTGTAGGTGATGAGAAGTATGATCATGCTGGGATTTCACTTTTTTTGCCTATAGAATGTTGATCTATTTTATTTCTCTTCTGGCTATTCATCTTGGACACATTTGCAAATCTCATAATGATGTGAGATCCGAGGGGGTTTGTAACTGGAGTGTTTCAGTACTAAGTTACTTTAAAATGAGATATGCTTTTGTCTGTTCTTTGTTTAAATGTGAACTACAGTAATTTGTCTTTGATTAAACTTTTTCGTCCTTGGCATATAGAAGATGCTTATGTTATTCTTTTAGTATGATAATTTAGTTCTATTTTTTAACTCTGTTGGGAAAAAATACAGGTCTCTTTGAAATGGCTTTTGTTTTTCTTAAAGATCTTAATGTGAATGAAACTTTGATTACAGAACGTTATACCAGATGCTTCAAAATCATGTGGCCCATACAAACAATCTGCAAAGTTCAATAAGGAAGAACACAGAGTCCTGGAGAAAAGCATACAAGTTCAGAATCATGATACTATTGGTATACCTTCTTGGCAACTCTTCTCGCTGTTGTACTTCTGTTTGTAGTACATGCTGTGGCTCACAAAATGAATGCCCACTTTAAGTAAGCTAAAGAGCATAAGTAACTAAGAGTAGATCATTGTTTTGAGGTTTTCTGTTTGTGATTTTGTGTGTGTTTCATTGTTTATTTTTTTGGCCCAGGGTACCAATTCAGTGATTTAGGAAAATGTGTACCTGTTTCAAATTTACTGTATTTCATTATATAGTTCTAGCATCAGAATTGGGGCATTCCATTCTCCATTCATTCTCCTCTCCCCATAGTATGTTTGTTAGCTCCATTATGATGTTGTATTTTATATCCTCAAAAAATATTAGGAGTTGGGCAAAATGATACAGACAAGCTTCTGTAAGAGCACAGCTTTGGATCTGAATTGTAAAGCACCATTCAGTTTTCAAGCAGGGACAATTTCGTTACTTTCTGCTTGCTTGTTTACTAAAAGTGTCATGAGTGTCCCTTGCTGATAATTTCAGAATTAGCTCAGATATACCAGTAAATTCATTCTCCCACTAGATGGTCCAAAACTGCATTGCCTATTTCAACTTCACTTTTTACAAAGTTAACTAAAGAGGCAGTGGGGAGGGGCCAGGGAGAAAAAAAAATGTCTCTGTGCTTGGATTCAGTTTCTACCATCTGCATAGCAATTAAATATGGAATTTACAGAAGCACCTAAGTGACTTGGGAGCACAAGTCTCATTGCCAGACACTTAAGGAGACACTCCGCCTGTGATGATTAAACTTGTAATCATTAAGCAATTAGCATTTTTAAAATGTCAAATGCTAAAGTTCTTACTAATCTAAAGGTGTGTCCTTATGAATGCTTGCACTCTGGAAGTTTGCCCAAGCCAATGCAGTGGCAGTGTTCATAAGACATAACTGTTTTGTAGGCAGAGGGACAGAGCCAGAATGCAATAGCATGGCAAGAGTAAGGTGTTTTGTCTGCTGTAAATAAACCACCCATTGAACACACATATAAACACAAACATCCGACAATTCCTTAAATTTGTGTTACTGTGATGTTATTTTAATGAAAGTCCTTACCACTTGTGGGTCATCTCTGTGTTGGTTTAGTTCATTTTTGGAGAGGCTTGGAATGAACTTTTATATTACTTGCCAGCTGACAGCCAACTGGTCCAGAGCCATTAAACTGGATACTGAATTGCCATTGGGCTCCTAAAAAAATGATTGTAGTGGGCAAGTGCAAGAAGAGGCAAGGTTGTTGTATTTTTCCCTTCCTGAACACTTCCCCTCAGTAGTCAGCATTATCATCTTTAATGCACCAGAAGTGATATAACATGACTTCCAGTTGCCATTTTGGCCAGTTTTCAGCTAATTTTTTTGTGGGGGGAGGCTAGGGGATGAGGAAAGTAAACTTAACGTTTGCAGCCAAGTGCTCCAACTTCTTGGTCTTTCGCTGGGCCTTTGTAGGCTCAGGAGAGGCCTTCAATAACACAACATGGCTCAGAAATTGATTTTGCATTTGGGGCAAATTTTGGACCATGAAGGGCACAAAAATGGTTCCAGTGCACACTTTCTCCATCCCTGCTGTAATTGATTGTTCTAAGAGTGGGCCTAATCCAGAAATGAGAGATGTTCTGTCTCTCTTCAGCAGGACTAAGGAAAGCAGTTAACTCTCAATTGAAATTGATTCCATCGGCATGTTGACAGTATAGAAACAACTGCAAGTTCTGGATGTTGTCCTGCTGGAAGACTCTTAAAAATAAATGGGCCCTGTCCATTTTGTAGAGTGTTTACTGTCATGTTGTGCCTAGTGAATTAATGAAGCAGTCCAAAATACTTCCGAGTTTCACTCCTGTTTCAATTTGTAGGCATGATTGTAATTGGCCGGACTGGAAGCATTGCTGCAGGGACATCTACAAATGGTGCAGACCACAAAATCCAAGGGTCTGTATTATCAAGATGCAAATCTTGGCTTTCTTTTTCTTTTCACTAGCAGTACCCAGCACAGTACGTATTAGCTACTAATGTAATGAGAATGACATTTATGCATGCTTGAAGATAAGTATTGTAGAATACAAGTGGGTTGCTTTCTCTGTTTGTTTTTTCTTCCTCTGTTGCAGTTTATTTCTTAGAGATAGTTTGCTTCAGCAGTTCTTTGAGGTGTGAATAAAATATTGCTGGCTCATGATTTTAAAAAATGCTTGAAATTCTAGTGTAATTTTCAACCTTTCCATTACTGTGACTTTAGGACTCTGTATACAGTAAGTCCTCTGTATCCACGGGGGATTGGTTCCAGCCGCCCCTGCGGATACTGAAATCCACTGATAGTAGGGAACACCCTGTCCCACCAGCATCCCCAGCCCAAACACAGCAGTGGTGGGTGGGAAAAGAGCAGATCGGGCGACAGGGAGTAGCGAGGAGCACGATTCTGTGCTCCCTGCTCTTTTCCTGCCAGCTGCTGCCAGGATTGGCCCAGGGAGGCCAGTGGGAGATGGTGAGGAGTGTGATCTCGCTCTCCCCATTCTTTTCCCACCGGCCAGTGCTGGGATTGGGACCAGGGCAGGCAACAAGAGGTGGTGAGGAGCGTGATCTTGCACTCCCTGCTCTTTCTTCGCCGGCCATTGCTGGGATCCCAGCAGCGGCCGGAAGGAAAAGAGTAGGGAGCACAGGATCGTGCTCCTTGCCACCTCCTGTCACTGGCCTCAGGCCGGATCCACTCTTTTCCTGCCTGCCACCAGCACCGTGATTGGGCACAGTTATCTGTCAGTTGACCTGATCATGACCAACCGCGGATAACTGAATCAGCGAATAATGAATCTGCAGATACGGAGGTCCTACTGTAGCTTGCCCCACAGTTATACATGAAATGCTTTGACCTTTATAAATGTAAAGTTTATTTTTAAAAATTTAAAGTTTACAATAGAGCTATATTGCTTTCAAATAATGGAATTGGTGTTGGTAATATAAGAGAATAAAACTTAGATCTTGAATGCTTCTTACATGCATTCTTACATATCATTATCATTCTTGTTTTCATAGATGAAAACTCCTAATTTTTATCAGCAAATCCTGTCAATCCCATGCAGGGAGAGGAAGTGCAGTCCATCCCTCTTAAGCTATGCTTTTCTTTTTTTTCTTTTTTTTTAAACTAACATTTACCAACCATTTCAGGGAAATGAATGGTATAATTGTAGCCATGGAACAAATTTTCCCCCTGGAGGGTCTTAATGAAAATCAGAATACTAAATGTAAAAGAAAATAATAAAATAATGAAAAGGTGTAGCTGCTAGGTACTGCTTTAATTTGTCATTTAGAGTGGGCTCTTTGGCCTACTGAGTGAGTCAGTCTGTGACTGGGAACTCATGTAAGAAATTATCCTCTGCATAGAAGACTAGGGTGGCAAGACTAAGGCCATTTCCGCACGGGGCGAGGGAATCGCCCTGTGCTACTACCTACTGGACCTTCTTGCTCCCCAGTCTGGTCCAGGCTGCTCCGGAGCAGTGCGTGTTTGTCGCTCCACACTGCTCCGGTTGAAAATGGCAGCTTCCGGTTGGTCGAGGGTCTCGACCAACTGCTGAAGCTTGCCAGCCTAAAGCCTGCCCCTAGCAGATCTCAGGCTCGCATTGGTGTGAGCCTGCGAATCTGCATAAGGGAGCGGGCTCACAGTGTTGCGCTCTGTGCGTTTGAAAGACCTGTTTTTAGCGGTCTTTCAAAAGCACGCTGGATGACCACTTGGGGTCGTTCCAGAGTGGGCTGAGGTGCAGATCTACATTAAGTAGGTCCGACCCAGTCTGCTCCCAGGTGCAGACATCCTCTGTGGAGGACGCACTGCACCGTTTTAAAAACCCCGTGTGGAAATGGCCTGAGTCTTCATTTTATACTGTGTTGTGTAGGGGACTGTTCAGTTATCTGACTCCCCTAATGGTAGTTTTAAAAGGCAAAGGCCAGAGTAAAAGTTGCTGTATTACTAGCTGATTTACAAATGCATGGGGAATATTAGGAATAGCTTCACTGATGAACTATTTTTATATACTCTCTTCCTGTTTAGACGTGTGGGTGACTCTCCAATAGCTGGAGCTGGAGCATATGCCGATAGTACTGCTGGAGGTGCAGCTGCCACTGGAGATGGAGATATTATGATGCGCTTCTTGCCCAGGTTTTTATATTTTATGAACTTCCAGTAGATTTGGGTTAGGGTATTTGCCTCACATTATTATGAAGTAAACGTGGGGATTTACACACTTAGATATCTGGTAAAACTCAGATATAGCAGTTCATGTGTGTCACTTATTAAAATAGCCTTTGTAAGCCAGAACTTGGAGGCAACAAACTGGAAGTAAAGACCTATTTGTGTTACTTTGGAGCTAATGAGGGCATAATGGATAACGGTTATTTGAATAATTAATAGGGAATATTGCTGTTTTCTTTGTACAAAGCTTTCCACCACCCCTTTCCTCTTTCTTTACTATAAGACAAGCATCTCACACAAAGAAGCATAGGAGCCTTTTTGCTAGTGCAGGAAGCAATTCAGTTCCTTTACACCTCCTAGAATGTGGAAGAACAGCATGATAAAATGGGAGGTTATGTCATCTAGTAACAAACGGTCCACTGAGCAGTGTAACAAGTCATGTAGCCCATTGCTAGGAGGGGATAATTATTAGGGGGGAAGTTACTTTCCAAGACTCCTCAGTGAGTAACACAACAGATTATTTTTTAAAAAAATTTCACAGCTCTCCCGTAAGCTTCGGAGATAATAAACAAAGGGAGAAGAGGAATAGCTAGCAGAACTCTTCCGTCTGCTATTTGCTGTTTGAGCTGAGAAAGAACCCAGAGCTTGATAAAACAAGCTCATCCCCTGCCCCAGTTCAAAATCAGTAGTGTACATGTCCTCTTTCATTTGAAACACAACAGATCTCCACCCTGATGCATTGCTGTCTGAGCAATAATTACTGTTTGGATGTAGACTGAGAATAGGTTTAGCAGCTGCTGGGCAGTGGGCGGTCTCTGGATGGAGCACAAGGGTAAGTGAATAGCCATCTGCACCTGTCTGAAAAGGGATTTCTGACTGCATAAGCTGCACTTACACACACATAAATTGCTATTCAGATGCCTGCCACTGAGTGTTTCTCTTCTAGAGTTTCTTAGCAACTACTTCAGAACAATTAAGGAAGGTTTGAGCTGCCTGATTCTCCAGGACTTGCAATGTAAAGGAAAAGTCATTTTGAGGGGCAGCTGGAAACAATATGGTTATTATCTCACATGTACCAATGGTATAGTGTTTTGAGCACTGGACTGTGAATGCCAGGGTTAAAATCTCTGCTCAGCTATGGAAACCGACTAGGTTACCTTGGGCAGATCGTGTGTTCTCAAAGGCAAGCCCCCTCTGAACAAATCTTGCCAAGAAAACCCAGTGATTGGTTTGCCTTAAGGTTGCCATAAGTCCAAAATGACTTGAAGGCACACAGCATCAACAACAAGATCTTGGAGGTGGGGAGTGGTATTGCTGGTTGTCTGCTGATGCTTATGAATAATAATAAACAAAAAAATCCAGATCAAGTCAAAAGGAGTTTGCCCAATATAAATATAAGCTGGCATTTTGAAATGGGGTGCGAGTGGCATCTCAGCTTTTCCTTTTTAACAGGAAATTTTCACCCTCATGAATACAGAAATTCATAACAGGGATGTCTAAAGAGGGCAATTGTTCTGAAGATGTTCCTAGCAGTTATCTGTGTACTGTAGGATAGGTGTCATGCTGCTTCCTCCAGAGTTAGCCTTCCCATTCAGTCTTTGGATCAAGAGCTGGTAAATTCTAGAGCAGGCATTTGACACTATATAGGGCTGCAGCAAGGTGATGGAGGGAGTGTCAGAAAAGGTTGGACAAAGCCTGTAGTCCAAAGAAACTACTTTGTGATGTAACTTGTTAAGTGCACCTGTGAAAAGCCATGTGACTCTAGCTGAGTCATGCTGATGAGCAACCAGGGGAGAAAGTTGCATCAGATATGGGGAGAATGCAAAGTTTGGCCAGGATTGCATCAGCTAGGTGTGTGTATGAATGTAACTGGGTCCTAGCCAACAAGTGCACGTGGTGCCTGAACGTGTATGCCGGAGGCTCTGCCAGAAAGAGCAAGCTGAGGAATGCTGCAACGCCTTCTGGAGATTCTTGTAAATATGTATATATTGTAACTCAAGAATAAATTGCCTCCTTGATGGAAGATAACAAGTGGTGTGGGTGAGTTTTTCCTGGCTACAGTGCATTGCTGCTAAGATATTCTCTGCTGGGCACGCTTCCACAGCTGTGCGACCAATCTCTGCTATATTTGGGCATTTTGTACACTTGACTCTGATACAGCCTTTTTGGCCAGAGCTCAGTGGTTGGGAGGGAAGTGCTATCACAGTTTTGCGTAGCTCCCAGCATCCCCATCCCTCCCGGACAGGGAGGAGTTCTGCTTCCATTGTGGGCACCAAAGTACGCTGTTTGATCTCTGGTATTTTACATAACACCAATCATGTAAAGTAAATACAGCTGACCCTCCACATTTGTAGGTTTGAATTTTGCCAATTTGATTATTTGCGAGTTCCTTCAATCCCTGACACCCCCTCCTCAAGCACCTCTTTTCTGCGGTAACCTTCCCTCTCAACTCCAATCAGGCCACACGGCCCTTTTAAAACCCAGGTCTGGTCCTCCTCCACCACCACCAGCCACTGCCTAGTGAGCTAAGGGTGGCTTGCAATTTCTCAACACCACAAACCTTCTCCCAGTGTTCTTCCACACCCAAGGAAGGAGATGGACAAGAGAGAGGAAGTATAGGGCCACCTCACTAACCCACCCCTTTGCTTCTTCTTTCCCAGACCCGGTTAGAATCCTGGGTGCCCATTCTCCCCACATGCCTTGGCCCTCTTCCCAAAGACATACACACACACATTTTGATATTTGTGATTTTTCCAGTTTTGTGAGGGTCTTGCACCTCTAATTCTAACAAATGTGGAGGGCCAACTGTAACATGAAAAAAAGAATGATGATCATGGTGGATTGTTGTAAGAAGTCACAATATTGTTATGTGTGAAATGAGGCACATTATTTTCACTCTCCCTTAAGAATTGCATTTTCTTTCATCCAACTCCAGTAGTCTGATGAAGAAGAAAAAAATAAACAATAACAAGCAGTATTTAAAAGAGATTTAAAATAATTATAAAAATGCCATATGACTCTGTGCCAAAAAGAAACCCAGAAGGCCCATTGTTAGGTTGCCACTTACCCCAGAAGCCAGAAGGACCCAAATAATGTCCGTGAAGAAGACATCGACCTCTGGCAAGATTTCCCTTCATTATTGATGGGGAAAAATTAAAAATGTTCTTAAAATCAATAACTGCTTATTTAAGTACTTTGAGATCCTTTCTGCTAGCCTGTATGTTTGTTTTCCTTAACTCAGCTATCAAGCAGTGGAGTATATGCGAACAGGAATGGATCCAACAATGGCATGCCAAAAAGTCATATCTAGGATTCAGAAGTATCAACCCTTTTTCTTTGGTGCTGTTATTTGTGCCAACATCAGTGGAAGCTACGGTATGTTTTTTTTTTAGTATTTCAGATGAATCTTAAGTTTTAGTTCTGTTTACATTGTCAATTACACTAGCATATGTAAATGCAGTATTCACATTTTCTTTTGGAAAATAATATTGTACTTGAAAAACAGCTTCGATATGATCAAAGATCAGTCATGCTGTGTATCTCATTAGTGGACACTTGGATCACCAAGAAGTATCACTTTGCTAATCGATTTGACTTATTGGGCTAGGCTGTTTATTGCAGTTCTTTTATCTTTGGTTTCCCACAGTTCTGTGATTGAAAGACTAGAGAAGCAGGACCTCATTACATTCATCAGTGTTAAGATGTAAACTGAAACAAAGTATACCAAACTTTGAATTATATTTTAAGGGTATGAAGTCCACAGTACTCATTGGAGGTATTTTCTTCTTCAAAAGTTTTTTAAGACTCCCTAATGAAATCTTAATGCTGGGTTAATTAATGGTGTAAAAGAACAATTACACAATTGTAACAGAACTCATAGTGGAGTCCTCAGATGTTAAAAGTACAAAGAGAAATAATGTGACTCATAGTTTTCTCTTTTATCTCTCGCTCTCCTGCAACAGGTGCTGCCTGCAATAAACTTCCAGGATTCACACAGTTTCATTTTATGGTTTCTAATCCCACTCTGAGGCAACCATCGGAGCAAATCATAGACTGCATTGAACATCTCACCTCTCTTAGAAATAGCACCTACAATTAGTGCAGGAGGGAAAAAGGGAAGATTCACTACAATCCTGTACACTTCTACTGAGTTTAGTAGAACTTACGTCTAGGTAAGCAAATATAAGATCACAGCCTGAATTAAACGTTGAGGGGTTTTGAGACAAACTTATGCTTATTGGTTTGAGCATTTGACCATGACTATGGAGACCAGGGTTTGATTTCCTATTCAGCCATGGAACCCACTAGGTGTCCTTGGACACATCACACACTCTCAGCCCTAGAAAATTCTGTGATAGCTTTGCCTTACGGTCACTGTAAGTTGGAAATAACTTGAAAGTACCCAACAACAAATTAAACTTGTTTCTTGCATTGCCAGTACTTAAGTGTTCACAATTTTAGGTTACCAAAACATTTGTAAAGTTAAATTAGATGGATTAAAAATTTATCAAAGTACAGTTCTACTCTTGCAGCAAGAATTTCTATCCACCTTTCCGCATCGTACAACTCAATGTACTGCCACTCTGTGTCTCTCAAATCTGTAACCTGATGGTTCTCCAACCTTCCACATCATTTTTAAGGAACATATAAGGGGGGGATTTGAGTTCCCAGCAGTGACTGCTCCAGTGATGTATTGAAACTGTTGGAATTTGATTTGCTCAATGAAACAGCAGTAAGATTGCCCAGTAATTTCTCAAGTTCTGCTGAAGAAGCCTGACAGTAACTGAATTCATCAAGTGAAGCCACTTTGAACAGACTTCCACAGAATCATCTTACTGTTTTTATGTTCAAAGATTTGCAGGAGTTCTTTTCCTATCTGAATGAGGGATATCACTGGAAGGTTCTGAAAAAGGAGGCATGTTGAATGTCACAATTCTACTAGGAAGAGCTAGAAATACAATTCTAAGTCAGACTTTTGACTGGACAGTTGCAGGAGCTGCTATTAACACTTGACATATGGCTGCTGATTTTTTTCTTTCCCATATGCTTTTAGGTTGCACAGTTTCCTATTTTTACATAATTACTGATTTGGTGTAAGAGAAGCATTTATCTTCTATAAGTTTCACCTAAATGCATTGTAGAGTCTTCCCATGTCCGTCCCGTAAAATTCATGAAGGCTGGGGGTTTTTTTTATTGAAAAATAATTAAAAGAAATTAAATCTTTCCTTCTAGCATTTGACAAAACAATGTATCTTACCTTTTGATGTTCTAAAGATTCTGAAATAATTCTATGATCTAGTCCCCCACCCCACACACACACTTGTGTATTTGCTAGCTATCATTAGCTCTTTTTACCACTTACGTTGCAAAGCTACAATCTGGATAATTTGTCAAAGCTACTGTAGGCCCCTTAGATCTGAGACATGGCCATAGGTGGGTCATGGTTTCCAAATCCAGCTGCTGTTGCTCAGGCTAATTCATCCCATAATTCTGATGGAACAAAACGGGGTAGCCTCCATTGTATGAGGGATGTAAGCAAGACTCCTTCTCAAACTGTCACTTGTTTTCTTTCTTCCCTTATCCCCCATAGTTCTTCAAAACACTTTTCATTCCTTCCTTCTTGAAGCCAGTGGTCCATGTTGTTTCCGAACATAAACATTAAGTGAACCTTATTGAGATGGAGGGACAACACCCCAGGCCTTGTCTTGTGAATCTCACTTTACATTTTCATGAATAAGTAGCAAGGGTTCCATTCAGCCTAATAAAATAGCAGATTTTGGCTAAGAGCGTAAGATAATACTGTGTCCACAATAAGCTCTAAGAAAACTTTCTGAGCTTATTGAACAGCTTTTCAGAGATAGACTTAAATGGTGGAAGCTAGTCCACATGTGTCCTTCCAGAAATTATCAAAATATATTTCAAGATACTTTGAGTGTGGTCCTAGCACCTATAAATAAGAGAAAATTTGTGGCTTCTTCTGTTTGGCCACAATATGGTCTACTGGGTGAATATAGTACCTAAATATGTGGAATTCAGAAATTTGTGTGCCTTTGTTTTTAAAGAAAATGGGTTTTTCACCAGATTCTTTCCAGTGTTAATTAAATTGTTTCAATGAGGTCCATTCACAGCTAATCTCTCTTGCTTTAAATTTAGAGGTTTTTTCTTTCACAAAGATCAAGTCAGGCTGTTTATCAGAGATACAAAAATGCTGTTGGCTCAATATTTGGGATCATTTAAAAAATCATTTCTTTTGGATGATGTATAATGTTCATTGTTCTATGAATTCTTCAGTTGTTACATGCCTGTTTTAAAGTGTCCTTAAACTTGAAAAACCTACCGGATCTTTTAACATTTCAGTTTTGAGATGAATAGGGAACAAACATATTGGTTTAACTGAATATCTAAATGATTGTCTCATTGGATTCTGTATATGTCTTTGAAAGAAAAGGAAAAATTGTACAATAATAAATATTTTAATGTATTTTTAGGGTGATTGCAGAGTTGATTTCTTTTGGTATATGCACAAGAGGCTGTTCAGAAGCCTTTCAAAAACTCTAGTCTTATCTATACTGCAACATTAGTTTAATTGTCACATGTGCACTTTGCAATGCATGTAAGCCTTGTCAAGACAAAAGCTTTAAAACAGCCCTTCTCCTTAGACTAGGATGAGTGAGTGTGGCCACAGGTGGCCTTAAACCGATTTACAAAAGTATCACTATCCACCATGTTCCTTTTTAAAAAAAAAAAAAAAATGAGGAGGGGTGCTAAAAATTCCCAGTCTTTGCCCCAGAAGCCTTGGGGGCACAAGGAATCATTTCCAGAAGGCGATCTTATTTTAAGCAGGTTGGTGCAAGAAACAATTTCTGATTTTGCAAGAACTCTCCCTCTAGGGATGCAAAATGGACATTTGTGGGTGTAGTTGGCCATTTTTAGTCCATAAAACAGTTTTTTAGGCAGTTGGAAATGCCCCTGACTACTAGAGGTTTCCCATTTTTGACTTAGACCCTAAATGCATCAAAGAAACTTCAATGAAAATACAAAGCACATACAGAAAGTTACCATGACTGAATGTTCCTATGATAATATCTTCTGGTAGTCTTAAATTCCAATCCTGGCTGTTAGACCCATTGAAATTAAATTTAGACATGCATACAATGACACTAAATAACTTGAAAAGTCACTCACTTCAGTGGTTTTGAATTTTGCTTTTATCCTTTTTGGGGAGCAGGGAGGGTCTTATACATCAAATGGAAAAGGATTGCCTTTTGTAACACTGTCATTTCTAATATTCTGATGAATATTATTCAACACATGCTATGAAGATGAAAAACTAACAAGCTCCATCATTACCCTCTTCCTTTTAAGATTCCTCAAATAAATACTTCTGAAGATACCAGATTAGGTGGATCTAAGCCTCTCTTATTTTTCCCCATTTGTAATGACCCATATTACAATATCCCTTAATAGACTCTGTCCTCTTAGTTTCAAAAGCTGCACCCAATGAAGATAATTTCAGTTTGTCATCATTATCACTTAGAAACTGAAATTTTTGCTGCACATGCTTTAGGGAACCAATTAATGGCCAATAAGAAGGGCAAGCAGTTGCAATTCCTGTCGATTGCGAAAGGGAAGTATCATAGCAGTGCAGCACTGCATGCAAATCTGCATGCAAAAGTTGGCAGTTTAGCTATTGGCATCTACAGGTAAGAGTGGACAGATTCCTGTATAAAACTACAGAGCTATTGCCAGTAAGCATAGATGAACATGTTGTTTCCCCAATCTGATTCCCCAAGGATGTTTTTGATTACAGCTTCCAGAACGTCTGCCTATTGGCCATGTTGTTATGATCTATGGGAGTTGTAGTCCAGAAGCATCTGGAGAGTACTGTATTTGGGAAGATTTCTTGTAGACAACAATATGAACTTAGATCAAGGAAGTGGGCTGACTTGAGCTAAGGCAACTTCCTAATATTCTTAAAGAGTATTAATGTTACCAGCTAATTTACCTGCGAGTAGAGACACACATGCAGACATAGCAAAAAAACATGTCAGAGGTTCTTACCTTGTCCCTTCAGCAAAGTGAAAAGTGTACATAGTTCTCTTCCTGCCACCACCCTAGAATATTCTCACAGCAACCCTCAGGGCCTATAGGTTGATAGTGCCTGGCCCAATCTGAATGGAGATTGGAACTTGTAGTCCTATAGTTCTTACGGAATTTGGTTGGTTAACTAAGAACCCTATTTGGATATTATTTTGTATGAAAAGGTGGCCACATGATCAAGGCCATGTTAGTTGTAAACATTCGCATAGGATAAGAGAAGAATCTGCAGACCTGCAGATGTGTTGGGCTGCAATTCTCATCAGACCAAGCAAAGCCAGTAGTATGGGATGGTGAGAGATCTTTCTGTCCATTGACTTCCTTAGGAACTAAGCTGTGGATGCCTACAGGATCTCCATTCCAGATGCTTTCTTGGAAGCATAGTATTACAACACTGCACACACCCCTCCCAGGATTGACTGGTTTAGTTGACATATAATATTTGATTGGACCATATTAATTGGCTTTGATATAAAAGATACCTGAGGTGACAGCAAGGTCATGCTGGAAGATGGAAATTCCTGACTATAAATGTGACATGGCAAGGGAAGGTCAGCCTCACCTAGGAAGAAGACCCAGTCAGTTCAGGACAATCGCACAGGTGATCTGAATACAATGGGCATGAAATATCTAGTGGGACTCTCAGACCTGAAATAGAGAAGTTTCCCACCAAATTGTGATTGACTTAACCCTGGTCCCTGTGCACCTGGACAGTTTTCTATTGTTTCTTCACCTGTCCCAAAATCCAACTGTTGGACAACCATTATCTGCTTGTCACTCAAACATGAAACCCATTAACTCTGGATTGTTTGTGTTGCAACTCCCATTGTCTGTAGCTGAGAGTGCAAGTCACAGTCATACCCTTGGAACATTTTTTGGGTGTAAATACCTCTGATTTTAGGCTGTCCAGTGCAGTCTCTCACTGATCCAAATGCCACTCTGTCTGATTCCTGAATGAGAACTGTCTTAGGTTCCTACCTAAGCTGCATTGCTGCTTCCTTTGCCCCTCTCTCTGGACTGGTTAATAATGCCCGAATCCCTCAAAGTCCTCTATCCCACTTTCCTTCCTTACCATCGGTTAGCCTTGTGCAAGTGGTGAGTGCTTGAACTTTTACATGCATGAGTGAATTTATTCCAATAAAACACATTTTTAGTTGTATCTTTACTCTATGGCTGAGTCATTCCCATAAGTCATGAGCCCATAAAGGCTAGTAGTCTGATCTCTCTAAGTTACCCCCCTCTTAGGAGCTTCCTATTTTAAGCTAATTATTCCCCCCTCCTTTTGCATGGAGGTACTGGCATTACAGGCAGCCCTCACCGCACCCACAATTTTGGGGAAACAATAAGATCAGCAGAGTCAGAGCTTGAGATGACTCAGATATGCTTTAGTGCTGCATAATGAGGGAAAAATTCCATCCATTGTGGCTTTTCCTGTCACTGAAACTACAATTTTATGCAACTCCTAAAATCAAATGATCTTATGGGCAACTTTGTCAATCATAATTCATGCAAAAACAATGAAGTTACAAGACAAGCTGGAAATTAACCAAAACCTCCCACCACTGGTTAAAAGAAGTCTTTCTAAGTGTCTTCATTCTGTATTATTCTCTTCAAAATTAACAGATCTTTATTGACAGAGTTTGTCCGTCCTCAGACATGTAAAAAAATGGAGACTGCAAGTAGCATTTCAGTCCTAAATATTTATTTTGTCCCTAATAAGCTGGAAGGTTTTTCACAGGTAGTCAGTTTGCCTGCTTAGTCTTAAGTCTGTAAAGAATATGACATGTTTATTTTTAACATGCTCTATTATTAATATTTTTGTACAAATCCCAAATACCTGTTGGATTGTTCTCATCTGTCCTGATTGCATTAACGTCACCAGACACAGAACGCAGAGGAAGTAAGTTTAATTTGCTTGGAACAGCAAAGCTGGGGAGGGGAGAGACCTCATCAGGTATCCTGTAAAGGAGAGAAGGAGAAGAACAGCCTCCTAACTAAGCTCTTGCATTTGAAACAGCCATTTTACACACATCAACAGGCACTGTAAAGACTGAAGAAGAAAACTGTCATATTTCATGCCAAGGATGTCTTGTCTCTAGCAGAGAACCCTACTGTTCTGATAGCCATTGTTAAAATTATATACCAGAACCCTGTGGTGATGTCCCATCCCAGGGGGAGCAATCAGAGGTCGGCAGTACTGAAAATAAGACACTGCTCTCATTAAATAAAGGTAAAATGACAATGGGCATCACTTCTGAAATGTTCAAGCTGACACTTCTTGAAGAAATCATAACTACCGTATTTCTCCAGGTTCCTTACAGTCATTGGAACTTTAAAAACTCAGGCAATTGGAAGAATGCCTATTTATCTTCAAATAATTTCATTTGGATTTTTCTCCACTACCTTACCACAGGTGAGAGCTTGGGGTTTGCAACTGCAGGATGCATGCATATGTCTTAATCTATTTCCATACTTAAGTATGGTCTGTGCTAAATTAGCACAGATTTTTTTTTTAAAATATGTTTTTATGTATTTTTGATTACAAGCTAAAGTCTGTTTATACACATTTGTAAAAGAATGGCATTTTCTATGAGCACTTGTCTACATGTGAATTTTCTTGGATACGTTTTTCAAAGTCTTAAAATGTACAGATTTCTGAATGAGCTGGCCTGTCTTGTGGCTGCAGTGGAAGCTGTATGATCACATTTCTGCCCCTTTCTTCCCAACACTACCCTATAAATATGTAAAAAAAACAAAGTGTGTGTGCATGTAGCTTAATAAAAATCTTTTGCCAAGGTTTGGAAAAATTTACTTTGGGGAATTGTCATCCCTTAATCCTGCTGCAAGCATGACCATGTACTATGCTGTCTGGGTGATTTGTAGTCTCCTTGTGCAGTGTATAAAGCATAGGGATTTTCAAGTCATCTCAAAAGGGGTTCAAAATACCCTGCTTTTAATTATTTCCTTAACATCATTCTACACTACATAATTATAGTGATTCCACTTGCACTTTCATGGGTGCATCCTATAGAGTCCTAGGGCTCATAGTCTGATTTATTTTATTTATTTATTTGTATCCCGCCTCTCCATATGGATCGAGGCAGCGAACAACTTACAAATAGCATGTATTTCGAAACATTTTCTATACATGCCCCTAACAAGCTGGGTACTCATTTTACCGACCTGCGAAAGGATGGAAGGCTGAGTCAACCTTGGAGCCCGGCAGGATCGAACTCACAATCTTGTGGCTTGTGGCTTGCAGTACTGGCATTTAACCACTGCGCCACCAGGGCTCCATGATGAGGCACTAGAAATTCTGTTGCTGAGAATTATAAGGGCCTCTCCCTAAACTGCAAAACCCAGGATTACAAAGGATGTTGCCATAGCTATTAAAATAGAATCATAGAGCTGTAATTGCATAGTGTGAAAGAGCTCTTATAGAAAGAAGTGTAGTGGAAAAGTCTGAGATGGCTTCATGGAGGGCATGCTGACCAGATTAGCAGATGACTCCAAATTGGAAGGGGTTGCTAATACCCCAGAGGACAGGATCAAAATTCAAAATGATCTTGAGAGATTGGAGACCTGGGCCAAAGCTAACAAAATGAATTTCAACATTGGTACCACTCTATTCTGCATTGGTTAGGTCTCACTTGGAATACTGTGTCCAGTTCTGGGCACCTCAATTCAAGAAGGATATCGACAAGCTGGAACATGTCCAGAGGAGGGCGACCAAAATGGTGAAGGATCTGGAACCCATGTCCTATGAGGAACAGCTTAAGGAGCTGGGTATGTTTAGTCTGCAGAAGAGAAGGTTAAGAGGGGACATGATAGCCATGTTGAAATATTTGAAGGGATGTTACATTGAGGAGGAAGTGGACTTGTTTTCCACTGCTCCAGGGACTAGGACAAGAAGAAATGGATTCAAGCTGCAGGAAAGGAGATTCCACCTGAACCTCACTAAGAACTTCCTGTCTGGCAGTGGAATATGCTGCCTCAGAGTGTGGTGGAGTCTCTTCCTTTGGAGGCTTTTAAGCAGAAGCTGGATGGCCATCTGTTGGGAATGCTTTGATGTTTGTTCCTGCATGGTAGGGGCTTGGACTGGATGGCCCCCGTAGTCTCTTCCAACTCTATGATTCATTGGAAGCTCTCATGTGTATCTGTTGCTTTTAGCTATTTATGTGTGTAAACTTGGAGGGACACGATAATATGTGCTATCCCATTCATCAGCCTAAATACCCTAAAGGCACCAGAGTCATCAGACATCAGGTTCTATCTGACCCTACAGACATCAGGTCCTGTCTGACCTTGTCCACATTAGTCCCTGGTATCAGTTCAACACATCCACCACCATACCAGAATCACAGGCAGTACCACTAATATGCTAACACCACCTTAATCCCAACCCAACACTTCTCCCTCTCCTCTGTGGTTTCATGTATTAATTAGCATGGGTGGCAAGGTTTTACCTGTGTCCAATGAGGAATGAACACCATAGAAAGTCTGTGCATATTTGTGTCACATGTTGGTTCACCCCTCCCTACCCAATCTTTCTGCTTCTAATTAAGAAACAGGATTTTCTGTAGAGAATCCATCTTATTGTCCCAGAACATATCCTGCTATGCTGACTAATCTGCACAACTTTTCAAGAAATGTAGCTGACATAGGGAACCGAAGGGCAAAATTTCTCATCACTTTTTTTTTTCAGATAGAGAAGAACAATGTCCATCAAATTCCTCATCAGCAGAAGTCTTTAATCAACCAGACTCTTCTGTCAGTAAATACAGGCTGCCTACAATCACCTAAGTTGTCATTAAAGGATACTTCTCTGTTTGTGGAGACCTCTCTGTGATAGTTACTTGAGCAATTATAATTAACAAACCGAGTACTACACTGCTCAAAACAGCTGAATGGTGTTTGATTAATACTGTCCTCTTGGACACTTTTTTTTCTTTTTTTCTTTTCAAACCATCAAAATTATCATTTCAGTTTTCTATTATTATGAAGAAAGCTTTATCAAGAACAGCTTGAGAGATGGGGAAATGAATGTGTCCATAACAGGCAATTTAATGGATAGTGGTGTGCATTTCAAAGTCAGGTAATGAATTTTTAATATTGTAAACATAAATTTAGTTCCACCACACTATAGCGTACCTCACCACATGCTCCTTTTGTAACACACAGAAGAAATTCAAAGTTCTTGTTCCAAATTATAGTTATTCGTATACAGTCTGTACAACGGGCTCTCTATGTCCTCAAGGGTTTGGTTGCACGGCCCTCCTGCGAATAGTAGAAAAATATGAATGATTGCATCCTATATCATTGATTGACAATGATGTGGATGTTCCAGCATGTCTGCATTCACATCACTGCCATGTTATGTATAGGATACCATGCTCTGCAATAGCTTGAATTCACAGATCCGGAGGCTGTGTATACAGAGGGGTCACCATATAGATAATCTATACTACCTATTTGCATATATAGATATACCAAGTATATCTTTTTTCAGGTATGCTGAAAATGTACCATATATAGACCATCACACAGTTGTGTGGCCACCTAAACAATGATGTGAATAAATAAACACTCTCCTGGGTGAGAACTGACTCTTATAGAGCATTATACTAGTCCTTAGGTGGAAATCATGTGGTTCTTAGATATTGTTGGATTGTAACTCCCAGAATTCCTCACCATTGGCTATCTTGGCTGGGACTGTTGACAGTTGCAGTCAAATAACATCTGGAGGATTACATGATCCACACCCCTGCCAAAGTCAGCTGTAATCAACTATGGAATAAAAGTGCTTCCTGCCTTGAACATTCTGAGGCCACCAAATATATGTGCAATCACTCGAATTCAGTGGCCATCAATAGAAGCAAACATACCACATGTAGTTTGGAGCACTGTTAATGCCAGAACATTTTCAGTAGATGGACTTGATTTATTAATTTTACACTTCTTTTTATGTTTATGGCTGTACAAAGCAGCTTAAAAGATTTTCAAAACCATTTAGATACTTTCAAAGTTTGCTTTGGGCATTGGGAAGTCCAGCTAGGGTTGGCAAAATTGATATCTTACCTGACAAGAATTCATGCTGAGAGGAGACAAGACCTAGAGCAGACCTGAGCAGACCTGAGCAGAAAGCAGATTCCATGTTTCAGCTTAAGTCAACCGCTATCTATAAATATGTAGGTAAACTCATTCTTCTCACAATGCAGTTCATTTCCTTAGGTCATGGTGCATTTGCAACATTTTAAGTACAAAGTCCAAAAGAAAGAAAAGAAAGAAAGAAAGAAATTTTGCTTATATAGAGCTTTCTTCATTTTACATTGGCCTTACCTCTTGTGCAAACAAATTCCAACGTGGAGGTGGATTAAGGATTATCTTGAGACATGTGATTATGTATTGCAAAAAATGTCCTAAGGCATGTTATGATTCAATTGAACTACACAGATAGCTCAGCATTTAGGTACCATGGTGCTTCAAAGGTTGAAAAATGATTAAATATTAGGTGTGAAAGCAGTCCCTGCTCAATATTGCTACAATAGGTATATTAGATATGCACCTTTCATACTTACTAATTTGTGGAATAGCATCAACTGTGCAATTTACAGACATGAACTCAAAGTACGTACATACCTCTTTGGCATCAATATTTTTTAAACCTTGACTTGCCCAGTTGAATGTGAGAATAGGTATGTGCCTTCAGGTCACCTGTCAACTTACAGCAACCCTATGGATTGCTGTTGTTGTTTTTAGGCAAGGAATACTTAGAGGTGGTTTTGCAATTTCCTTCCTCTGAAATAAAGTCTACAGAACCTGGTGTTCATTGGTGTTCGCTTACAGTACCTAAAATAATTCATAGAGGATTTAGCAGGTTTGATTGAACTGCCATAGTGTTGCAGTGATGGGAGAAGGGGTCTCTTTCAAAGTCCTCCTTCCTAACATACCTCTTAAAGGCCCAGCAATTCTCACGTAGGAGACTGGCTACCTTGAGACTTGACTCAAAGTCTGTGAGGACTTGCAATGAAATCTTCCAGTAAATGGGATGAGGCAAGAGGTGTAACAAGACCCTTTAAAAATGCCGCTAGTGCAGTGTTAATTACAACAAAAAGCATTTTAAATATTTTCCTTTATCCAAAGTGTATTTTCTCGCTTTCAAAGGGAACCGCAATTGACTGTTGAGATACTGTTGCCATTACATTATCCCTCCCCTTGCCACTTCTAGCACTCCCAAAGCACAAACCCAAACAAGATGAATGGCTGTATAATTCAGCTAAAAAGCTTCTGTGGGTTTCAGCCATCAGTATTTCTACCTTCCAGCTGTTAGCATCCTGAAATCTGATGCTTGCAATTGTTGTCTAACTTGCACTTAACTATACTTATGCTTAAATGGATTTCTCATTCCAACACTTGGCGTTCATCATCTGCTTGAAATTGCCTCTCTGTACTTGTCTTCCTTCTCTCATCTGATGAATGATGTGATATTTGAATATAACTTGGGCAGAATCAGGTGAGGGAGGGGACTCAGAAATACCACAAGGGGGGGGGAGTAACAGGTTTGTGCCTGTGTGTTGAGTATGCTTGTCAAAACCATCTAAAAACAGCCCAGATCTTACACATGAAAATGTCCCAATCAAAGGTTATCTTCTTTGTGTAAACTGCTTATAAGAGCAGGGGAAATGGAAGGACAGAAGCAGCTGTAGTAAAGGAGTCTGGGCATCAGATTTATTTGCAGAGATCCCTTAAAAGACACTGAAGAATCATGAAAGCTTATTGCAGGAAGGGGTTTGGAATGGTTTCAAACAAAACCTTTACCATAGGTTGCCTGGCCTTAGTCACTGAATTTTATAGGGGATTCAGACTGATGACTTCTTCCACTCAAAACATTCTCTTTTTTGGCCAGTTCTTCTCTCTTGCTTCTTACCGTGGAAATTCTATTAAGGGGAAAACAATGGAAAAGTTGTGCAGTGCTTTCTAACTGTTAGCATGAGAAACCTTCTCTGTCAACAGCCTTTGCACGAAGAACTTATTGCTCCTCTAGAGTGACTTTGGAATTTTGTTAGCTGTGAATCTGGTTAGAGGTCGTACCTGCTGGGTGCCTGTGGATGGTTATACCTGACCACCACTGACCAAAGGAACCTCATGCCCGGCTTCTTTTCTCCCACTTGGTCCTGCTGCCTGCTAGCTGGCTTTCCAAATTACAAATGAATGAATATATCATTGCTCTCTCACCCATTCGTCCCTTCCTTCCTTCCTTCCTAAGCAGCAGTATCAACAGAGGGAGAGCGAGAAGGTGCCTTCAGGGAGAACAGGGTCCATGGAGGAGGACATCTTGCCCAAACCTTCCTTGCCTAGACCTTGGAGTTAGCAGTAAGCCAATGCAGTCCTTTCTCCCTTGCCCCAAATCCAGATCAAAGGTTATTTTGGAGAATGGCCCAGTCAATTTACAGGGTTTTTGCCTGAGTGCCAGTCTTAATTCTCAAAACCAGCACAGCAAGTTTCAAGAGTTTTTCTGCAGCTAGTAAAAGACCTAGACCTATTTTGCTTAGGAAAAAGGATGTGGAGACAACAGTATAGAGATCAGAGATCAGTTTAGGAACAAGACAAATCCACACCACCTAACAGCATGTGTAGGATAGAAACCAGTTTGCTTTTAATTATTGGTTGTGACTCTTGCACAGTGGTTGTTCCTCAGCTGAAAATGCAGATATGCATCTGTTGATCACTTAGCAGCATTTGGTTTCAGAAAGACCTATGCTCTTCAAGTTCATAAAACCTGTCAGTTTGTTCTCACAGCATTTCTCAAATCTCACTGGCATTCCTATTACATCCAGATTCCGTATCAGGCTGTGAAACTCACAGCTCATTTTCACAGAGAAATTTGTGCCCTTCCCACTTCAGATTGTATGCTTTTGTGTATCTTTTTCTAAGGTACGCACTTCCCCAATGGCTAAAACATTTGTGTATATGACTTTGCTCATTTTTCTCTCTGAAACACACCATCAGCCCCAGGAACGTAAGAACTTCCAAGCAAAATACACCCCATTTCATTGCTGGTGTGGGGAAGAACAAGTCCTTAGAGAAATGCGAATCCAACTAATTTCTTCTCAGGTTGTGACAAACAGTTTGTGTATCTTTCTAGACCATGTTGGTCCCAGAAAGACTGCCTAAGGGTTTTCCTCTATTCTTGCTGTGCTAATACACAGGACTGCAAGCTGTAAGCTGTCAAGTCCGTTTCCTTCTATCACAGCTAGTCTTTAACAGTCCTTCTGCAGCTGTGTATCTTTCCTTTACACCACAGTGTCTAAGATAGGAAATGTAACAGGATCCTAGGGTTTATTTACAGAGAAAAGTGCAGATGCTTTCCAGCATGAGTTCCAAATACCCTTTCAATTACCAATTTTTGTATAGTAAAACTCAGTTGCACAGATTGGGTTTACCTGAATGGCTGGCTACCCAGTTGCTTCCCATTAGTTACATGTACTTGAAGCCTAATATTTCAAAGGCCTTTGTTTGTTTAAACAGAGTTCAACATTTTTATTATGCCTTTATCACAGAGCTACAGTGCTGCTTTTCCATTACTGAGTTCAAATGCAACATGGTTGTTCATCTACTTCCCTTTATATACATGGTCTCTAAATGGTTGACAGGCAACTGGAAGGCGCACACATCTAAATCCTATGATGGCCATCCAAATCCTATGAAAGCAAACTTCCAGATGGTACATTGTATAGCTCTTCAGCCTTAGTTGTTAAAAAAACTTTCAATCTCTAATTCTTACTTAGTGACGGAAGTACCTTCATTTGTAGTTAAAACCAAGCTTTTGCATTCTTCTATAATGCGTTGGTCTCCTGGATACCTTTATTTCTCTTAATATGTACAGGAAAAGAGATGCTAGAAGGATTTTCTCCCTGGGTGTTAAAGGATACCCGAAAGCTTTAAACAAAGTCCTCAAATGTATTTACATTTACAGTTCTAGAAATGCACGGCACAACCCTATCCTCGATTGCGCAAAAGTACGCCTCCATTTATTTCAGTGGGATTGAATGTAAACCTTACTTTTTTCATACTTTCCAAAATCCAGATAAATATTGCAAAACACAATTATTCAACAGATGAAGTACTGAGATAATTCTTTGCTGTCTAAATTTTTGTATTCTCTTCTGCACTGTCTATAATGCTTTTCATCTGTAACAGAAAGATAATGTAAAAACTATTATAAAAGAATTAAACTATTGCCTTTTTTTAAGACAACAAAGCTCTTAACTTTGACAAAAAATTCTCTTCAAGTATATTGATAATGCCCTTAGCCATGAAAGTAATTAACACATTTAAAATGGGGCAGGAGGGACTAATTAAACAAAACTATCTAAGAAATACTGGTGGCAGAGTATAATGCTTAGTTTCACCTGAATTTCAACTTTCAGCATCCACAAGGTGTTTTTCTTGCAAATAGCTCCAAACACTATCAAATCTACAGCTCAGACATAATTGGTTTCAGAGAGAATTCTGTACATTTTGTTTTGTAATCCTTGTAGGTTGGACTGCCATCTTTTTACTCCTGACAGATAATCTTTAGGAAATGCATAAGGCAGAAATACAACAGGTGTCTTGTTACAGAGAAAACATTACCAGTTGAACTTGTTTTTACAAAAGCAGAAACCCTACATTGTGTGGGCATACCAAATACTGAAG
The DNA here is from genome assembly GCA_948474755.1 of Ctenosaura bakeri. Taxonomy (NCBI): domain Eukaryota; kingdom Metazoa; phylum Chordata; class Lepidosauria; order Squamata; family Iguanidae; genus Ctenosaura; species Ctenosaura bakeri. Next base: position 9,491 of record CAOLHI010004838.1, on the reverse strand, counting down.
GCTGGTGTAACTTTCTTTTTTTTTAAAAAAAATGGATGTCATTCAACAACAATTTTTGTATTTGACACATATATACTACTGAGAAATCATCTGGCAATATGCGGAACCATGTTGTTGCTGTACTAAAACAATTATGCTTTTGAAAAGAGGAGAGCTCTCCCCTGTAACACAGTGCATGTCAGCAGGGCAATCTTCAACATCATCCTAATTTTACAGATGCTGGAAAACAAGGGCTACAAGATCAACTCTGGACTTTAAACCTTGAGTCCAAGCCCACACTCTGGACAGGAAAGCAAACAGAAGCAAGTGATTTAGAAGTATTTAAAGGAAAGAAAATGCAACACTTCTGATGAGAAAAAGGAGATGCTTTCCTTCTGGGATTGCTCCAGTGGTTTACAGGGCCCAATAAAATATCTGCCTCTTTGCCTGTGGCCAAGTGCCCATTCAAAATCCTTTAGGTGCACCACTAGTCACAAGAGGCTTTGTTTATATGTCAGGGCTTAAAACATGTGGCCCTCCAGATGTTAAACATAAGCCTCCATCAGCCTTGGCAGCATAGTCAATAGTGGGAGAGTCACACCCTAATTTCTGGATGGTCAGACACATTATCTGTTCTCGCTTTAGATTATTATGGGTTGCAAACATAATTTCACTGGTATTAAAGCACTATAAGCAGTTTAAGTGTTAGAAATGGTCTAATAAAGTACTTAATAGGTGAGATGACAAGACAGGGATGAAGTATAATTCATAATTCAGTTCTGATAGGAGGAGCTAATTCTAATAGATACTGTGTAAAATAGAGAGCAGATTCAAACTCAGAAAGAGGGATGGAATTTATCTTCACTGAGCAATTGCAAATATATACATGCATATGTGTGTATGTGTGTGTGTATAAATATGTGTATATAAATAAATAAAATAAAATTCAGATCACTCCAACATAATCAACTGCTGCAAACATTACAACATCATGCACTTCTACTCAGAAGAAAGTCCTACTAAGTTCAATAGAAACTAGTCCCAAGTAAGAGTGGGTTGCACCTTAAAGGCCTCACATATTTATGCAGATAACTGAGAAGGAGAGCAAGGTTAAATCCTTTGGATCCACTCCATAACAGTAGGGTTCATCCCAATCATATTGGAAATATCATTGAAAAGCCACTGTACCTGTATTCTGCCTTTTCCTCCTCCATCTTTTTTTCCTTGAGGAAAAAAAAGGTGAGAAAAGCAGTGGCAAAATATGGGAGCGTTCAATTTAAAATATGCCATCTGGACCTCCAGCAAAATTCTGTGAATGAGGTAGAATAAAACATCACCTGGAAATATTGCTGGTTATCCAAAGTTCTTGTATTCTACGGATTAGGGATAACTTGTGGTGCTTGTTGTTAGACTGCAACTCCCATCAACCTTAGCCCACATAGCCAAGCATAAGAGATAATGGAAGCTCCAGTCCAACAATTCATTACTGGCCATTCAAAAGGTTCAATATGCTTAATTCTGCATAGGATCAAACTGATTCCATTAAGATGAAGTAATCCTATTTGTTTCCAAATGCACATTTCTTAGTACAAATTCTATTCTAAAGAGAAAAAAAAAGATAAGTAAAATCTGTACAACAGCCATACAGCAGATACAAGGTCACCTACAGATCCATCAAAGACAATAACACTTGGTAGGTAACTACATGTAAATTGTTTTCTTTTACTCTCACAGTGAGCTCATGCAAAGCTATCCTTAAGAACAAACAAAGTCTCATCATTGTTTGAAACATTTTATTGCATGTATTAATCTTTCATAACTGATTACAAAGTGTATTAAAATCCATTCATCTTAAATGCATTGCAATAAAACTTTTATGGAAAACATAACTGAGAGCATAAAAAAAGTGTTGAAGGACAAATGACACTGATAGATTGTGGTACATAGAGACAACAAAGAGTGCCACTCCCTATTATTCCTAAAGATATGGGTCTAGACAAAGAACTAAGACCACAAAAGATACTTTGTTAATGCCTATTTAGGTGTACTAATGCTGCCACCTGAGAGGTTCTACCGCTAGATAAAACACTAGAAAACAGCAGAAGTAGAGACAAAAGAAGGAATGTTCAAATATATAATATAGATGGATTTGCAATCTCAGAATGCCACTTGATCATAACCCTCTTAAAATATCTCCCAGAGAAAAGCAGTATAGTACACACAGTTTGAGAAGATTAATGTCAGATGGTGTATCGGAGATGAATAGCTCAGCATCCTGGGATAATCTTCATTGCTGGACCATTTTCTGCCCACTGAAAGAAGTCACACTGCTTATCCTTCCCCAGAGGGCACACAAAGAAATTCTTTCCATTATTGGGGCCAATCTTCAACACTGTCCTCATAATGCAGCGCTTCCCATGATTGCAGAAGGGAAAATGCAGGTCTGCCCACTGTAGGGAGAAAACATTTTCCTTTAATACCAGATGCTGTAGCCAAATTCCTCTGTTAGACCGGTGGCAAGAATCTCTCCTTTAATTCTGTCAGGTAGGTGGTAACCAATAATAATCAAGCTGAACCACTTTCTTTAAAATATACCTTGTTTCACTGCCTGAACTCCACTGGTTTGACTTTGTGAGAGGACAGTTTTTAAGAGTCTTATCTGACTTTGGAAGCAACACAGGTCTAATTTATCCAAGTAAAGTTCTGATAGCCTGTGGTTCCAAAGGAATTGATCTCACTTCCCCCAAGCTCTAATGCTCCTTCCCTTTTAGAATCTGAAGGTCAAAACAATACTGTTGCATTAGTTACCACGCCGCACAGCAGAGACCATTGTCAAACTAAAAGGGAACTAGTCCCTGCTCCTAACATGTAGGCTCCAGCCCAAAACTGATTAAGATATGAGTGACACTTCAGATACCTTCAGAAGTTATCTCCATGCATAGATTAAATATGAGAGGAGTGGTGGACTCTCTATTAATGTCACAAGACTCCAGGGTGTCAACCCAAGGACCACATTAATCAGAAAAGGATACCAGTGCAATACATACACAAGAGTTGCATATAGCCTGGAATCTTGGTCACATAATATTTTATATGCATTCACAACTGCACTGCTAAATACCTCTTTTCAAACCTTTCAGAAGCATTAAGCCCATGGGCTCTCCTGCTCCCCTTCTGCATGTAACCTGTCTTATGGAAGGAATTTTGAAAGAGACTTTAGAACTGCCACTACATTTCTTCCTGCAGAAGCCATTTGTGTTGTAGATATCCAGCAAGAAAACAAAAAAAACAATGACTGCAGACTTTTCTATCATTTGACCTCCAGGCTGAGAAAGGGACACTGGCTTTAGCTGCTAAATGGAGCAGCATCTACATCAGAGGCAACTGTGGCCTTCCAGATGGTTTTCTGTTTTGTTTTCAATGTTGTTTTTTTTCCCTATAAACTCTTCACCTCCAGCCAATATAACCAATAGTGAAGGATTATTGGACCTGAGGTCCAAAACTTCTGGAGAATCACAGTCACTCATTCCTGCTGTATAGGGAAAAGAGAATGAACAATGTAATAAGTGGGAAGAGAGCCTTCTGTCCAGCAAACAACTGGAATTGATGCCTCTTGTGAAAGGTTTTCTTCCACACAAAGATAACTCCAAGGAACTCATCCCTTGAAATCTGATAGATCAAAGGTATAAGACTTTTGGCTGCCCAGATGTGTTGGCCTTCAACTGCCAGAAGCTTCAGACAGCACGGCCAATGGTAAAGGACTATAGTTCAAAACATCTGGAGGTCTCAAATGTTCCCCAGCTCTGTCACAGATGCTTGGGTAAAAAACTGAGTGTGGCTAAGTGAAAAAAAGGGAAAAATAACATTCCTACAACTCCCACCCCCATTGTTCAGCTCTACTGCCAAGTAGCAGGAATAGCAATTGTGTATGGCTCAAAGAAGCACTGCCTTACTGACCATGGAGATGAAGAATGTCACTAAGTCCACAACTCATTTTCTGTACTGTAATAAATAAAGGAAAGTGTCTTGCTGCAAACTGTGAATGAAAAGTTATGACTCAATCTGGTTCATGCAGAAAATCATTTCACAGCGGCTACTTAGTCATCCTAAACTGTTCTGAATACCTCTTTAGACAAAGCTATCATCACAGTAATCCATTTTCCGTATTGTTAACAATGAAAGAATGAGTAAAATCCATGAGCAATCATGGATTTTTACCTTTCTAGGTGCAGTTAAGGCTTACTATAATCTTACGTACCTCAAAATAGTCACACCGGGCTTCTCTAGGTAAAGGGCATGCATAAAATTGCCTGCCCTTGTTTTCTCCATCCTTCCTCACAACACGGAGAACGCAGAAGCGGTTGTGTTTACTGCAGCGGGGACTGCTAGTGTTTAATGGACAAGAGCCATCTGTCATATTATATGGAGGTACTCTGTAATGATAGGTTGCAAAATACACTCTGCATAAAGTTAAAGAGATTAGTTACCACAAAACCACCAGCTTTACTTTTAGCTTTAGTCCCTTTGCTCCAAGCCATGCAAACTCTTCACTTTCAATAATGTACCTTCATCTTCTGATCAAAATGCAAAAATCTAGCTACATGTTTTCTGTTAAAACAAAACTGAAGGACTCATTGCTGAATATCCAACCAGTTGACATGAAATGCAAGTGACATTTTAAAATTTAAAGTTCCCCAAATTGCCTTGCCTCTTATTTTTATAAACTGCATCTTTCCAGTCTGGTAGCATAAATCCCATGCTTTCATGAAGCTTAAGAGACATCCTGAATTGGCAGCAGCTAGATGTATTAGAGGTCTATTTCCCTCCAATTACATTCTCCCTCCCTGGAAAGCTATAATGAGTCTTAGACCCGACCATGGAGATCTCAACCTTCTCATCTGCTTCAGAGACCATGTTCTATGCTCTTCGATCAAAGCTACCTTAATGATCCCAATCATATTCCAGCAAGGAGCAAGGTCTGACTGATAAGGCAGAAAAAGTGTATTTTATGAAGATGGCAGGGAAGCTTCAGTTTCTTCTGCTATTAGCATCACCAGAAGAATTGGAAAATAACATCCTGTTTACTCTACAGAAAGGCTTCTTCCTGGATGCTAAACTTTCAAATAAAACTAGTTTTAGTTACTTTAATTAAGAAGCAGTCAATCTTTTTTTGGCAAGCATGACACAAATTGAGTTCAAAAAGCAGAGTGGAAGTATCACTCTGGTGCTCATTAATATCAAAGAGCTATGGCATCTCCTGCCTTGTTTTGGTTGTTTTAGGGAGCAAATTGAATGAGAAATATGGCATATGTACAGGTCTGACTGTCTCACAGAAAAAGCTAATAGGTCTTCTTGCTCCTCTTTCTCATGAAGGAGAGTTCAATGCCATATTGCAAATACTGTCCATTTTTGTGACCTGTTCTGAAGAAATGTAGATTATAGTGATTTTTTTCACAGATGCTTTTTTATGTTTCTATGCTATTAGAATAACGGAAATTGTATTTTACAGGTGAGTTTGGTAGTTTCCTCTCTCTCTCCCCACTCTCTCTGTGCTAAAGTCATATCACCATTTAGTTCATCCGCATGCTCTCTAGCAGGACTTCTGCTACCTGGCAATGTCAGTCTTCTGCTATTTACATAGGCCAAACAGATCAGGTCACATTTTTCAAGAAAATGAGTGAATCTGACATTAAAAAATATTGACACAGTGAAATCAGAGGATGGGCGCTGTCATCTTCCTGGATATTCTGCAGATGACATGGAGGTCACAACCCTTAAACAAACCAACACAGTCTTTTCAGAAGGAAATTAACTGTACAAAGCTATTAAGCAAGAAAGCATGAGCAAATCTGACACCATGAAACTCTAATCCAATCTAGTGAATTCTGGGAGTGCCTCATTCAAGACTGAAATGAATAGTCTCTCTTGAGGTGCTAATAAGATCCTAGAATCACAGAGCTGGAAGAGACCACAAGGTCCATCCAGTCCAACTCCCTGCCATGCAGGAATACACAAAGTGCAGGTGGCCATCCATTCTCTCTTCAAACACCTCCAAAGAAGGCGATTCTACCACATTTTGAGGCAGGATATTCTACTGTTAAACTGCTCTTACCGCCAAGAACTTCTTCCTAATGTTTAGGTAGAATCTTTCTTCTTGTTTGAAACCATCACTCTGTGTTCCAGTCTCTGGAGCAACAGAAAAAAAGCTTGCCCCATGTTCCATATGGCACCTCTTCCCATATTTAAACATGACTATTACGTCACTTCTTATCCTTCCTTTGCTTATACTATCAATTTTGCTGTAAATATTTGTCATTTTTGAGTACCAATCGGGAATGAGTCATATCATCCATACTAAATCTCTTCTTTATTTCTGCACATTCATGGGATGCATCTATTGTGTGCATTTCTTATCTTTTAGCTTCACTTTCACACACCTCCAAGTTCTTTTTTTCTCTTTGTATTCAGAGTATGTGTATACAAACACACTTTGTGCACTTGATATATTGGAATGTGGTTCACAGCTTAAGCAACAACAGAACTGGTTCATTTTTAAAGTGCTATAGAGTGTTTGCTGCAATTGCTGCAATTGCTGCAGCTCCACACAGAATCCATTTGGATTTATTTGGAATGCATTTGCTCCTCATTTCTGTCCACCATAATTTAGATAAACCAGGTGGACATCTTTCTAGATTGAGCTCCTTGAAGTCCTTCCATGCCTTCAAAGAATATAAATAGAGGAAGCTAAGTGGCTGGTGATTGCCATCCAAGTCACAACAGGTTCCCTTTCTTTTGGAGGAGGCTCATGTGGAAAACTGCATCCCTCTGAGTCTTAATTCCTTGTTTTTAAGGGTACACAACTAACTGCTTGGAAAGAATCACAAAATATCTTATTCTCTAGGAGAGAATTGCAGCAGGGTGGTATTTAAAGAATTCACAGTTCAAAAGAAGATATCTGTTAATGGGTTAAAGCTTCTGGCAGCTAAGAACGTTTTTATTAATGCATAGAGAACTAAGTAGGGGGAGGGAGTGGAATCTGTATTTTTTTTTTCCCCAGGGGGACAAAGTGGAATGGAAAGTGGTCTTCATAGCAATTCAGCCTATTATCTTATAGTGACAATTTGTTCTGGCAATAACAATTTATTCTGATCTAGGAAGTTGAGTCACAGGCCACACTGTGATACATGAGCACGCAGCAGCAAGCAAACTTATTTCAAGAGAAGGTACACATGCCATATCTATTTGACAGAATATACTTTTAAATCAAACCATTTCAACAACTAAAACAAATATTTTCTGATAAGCACCATATTCACTATCAATTTCTACTTTCAGGTTTCTGCTCAACAAAATATTCATTACAACAATCTTGTTAGATCTGGAAATAGCAAACCTGCTAGGCCCAACAGGTGAAGCTGAGTAATCAATCTTCTGTTTCTTCTGTGCTGGCTTTAAAGATTTATATTGATAGGGAATGGGTCCTGGTTTATTTACTCTGTATTGGTTGGTAGTGTTATAATCATTTTGTGAAGAACCATGCAGACAGCTTCCATCTGAAGTTAGATTTTCACTTTCTTCATGTCCTGGTTGAGTAGATATACTTGCAAAATCTGTCAATACCAGAGTTGTTATCCCAAAGGCAGTTTTTCTGTTGATCTTTATTTCTGTTCTTGGTTTTTCGAAGTTGTTACATGGGTACTTGATTAAATCACTGTTGAAGGCTGCTAAACTTTCATTAGTTTGCCTGTTTGAAACTTAAAACAGATGGTAAGAAAGGGAAGACATTTGAGTTAGCATCTGTACCACCTCAATTGCTCCTCAATTTCTACTACATTTTTAAAAATACATTTATGGCAATCTAGACATTACTATCATTGCAGATATTAATGGTACAAAATCTGACACGGCAATGGATATAATCCATTTTCAGCCATTTGCCATAACTAATAAGGCTGCAAGTAGGTAGTCCAGGATTGGGCAAATATGGCCCATGGACTACATGCAGCCCCCACAAATCTGTTTTTGTGATTTTGGGAAGGGGAACCAAATTTCTATCCCTATATGACTAGTAGTGCCTCCCAACATTTTGACATGTTTTGGGCAACAGGAGGTGGGACACTATTTTTTACACTTTTAAAGGCTTTCCTTTGGCCTTCCCTCAAACAAGCAAACAAAATCTGACTTTCTGCTCTAGTAACTTCCTGTCTGGAAGGCTTTCTGAAGCCTAGAAAGAGTGGAGTGGCCAAAATTTTGTCAAATGTAGCACAATGCTCTCCTCCTCCATAGCTTGTTTTGAAGCAACTATTTTTAATTTAGGAAGTGGGGTTGGGGACACCACCAGTGATATCAAGGGTGCGGTTCCCCCTCAAGTTCCCCCTCAAGATAGGGTAGAGGACCAATCTGGATAAACCACTCACTGCCCCTAAATCCACGCCCTGACCTATTCCATCTGAACAGAAAAACCTGTTCTACTCATGGTCCCTTGAAGAGACCTAGAAGGCTGCTCATGTTCAGAGACCCTGACAGAGCAACAGCCTGATGGCTTGTAGGGTTTTACCAGTCTTGGAAGTAAGCAGAAATAAACTGCTCCTACAGCTCTCAACATGGGCCATTTCCACACTAGCCTGTTATAGCGCGATGATTCCACTTTCAACATCCTCTGGAATCCTGGGGTTTGCAGTTTCTGGCCCCTCCCGAAACTGCAAACCCCAGGATTCCAGAGGATCTTGAAAGTAGAATCATCGTGCTATAACAGGCTAGTGCGGAAATAGCCATGGAGCAGCTGGAGGCTGAGAGAGGGGGCAGTCCTGCAGACACAGGGCTTGGGATCCTGTCCTTCTGCCCACTTATAAGCCTCAAGTATTTCGGGAACTGACTAAACAGAATTTTAGTTACACATAACAACTGGGAGCTCTGACTGCCAATGCACATCCTCATTTTGAATCAAATGATATATCTAGCCAGTTCAACAGGTCTCAGATGAGCACTGTAGCAAGGTGCTGATGTTCATACAAATTGGTAACATGCTAAAGAATGAATGGAAAATATACATTAACCTTGGGTATGTGTGTGTGATTTTTTTCCAGATAAAACCTAATCTCGTAAGCATTAATTAATAAACTAGTAAAGGGAAAGCTAGACAAAGATTAGTAAGAATAAGTACAAAAGTCTATTAATTACATACGTGGGGAGAAAATAATTTGACTTGCAACATTTTTTTAAAAAAATGGATTTTATTTTTTAAAATGAAGATTTGGGGAATAAAGTGGCTTTATTTAAACATATTTTAAGGAAGCCTTCAGATATCAGGCATTGGACTTTGATAATAGCTTGAAAGCTTCACAACTGGAATGAAAGATGCAGAGAAAGAGAAAGAGCATTATCATGATTTTGTTCTAAAGCCCTAAGCTATTCTGCCTTTGTTGTACAAGGTCTGCTTTAACTTCTAGGTAACCAGCTGGGTGCATAAATTCCAGGAGAGAAGTTAATTGGCAAATCTGACTTTCTGAATA